>OU452219.1:26668210-26966151 GCA_911728455.2 Marthasterias glacialis | reverse complement strand
TTTGTCCTTTGTCCTTTGTCCTTTGTCCTTTGTCCTTTGTCCTTTGTCCTTTGTCCTTTGTCCTTTGTCCTTTGTCCTTTGTCCTTTGTCCTTTGTCCTTTGTCCTTTGTCCTTTGTCCTTTGTCCTTTGTCCTTTGTCCTTTGTCCTTTGTCCTTTGTCCTTTGTCCTTTGTCCTTTGTCCTTTGTCCTTTGTCCTTTGTCCTTTGTCCTTTGTCCTTTGTCCTTTGTCCTTTGTCCTTTGTCCTTTGTCCTTTGTCCTTTGTCCTTTGTCCTTTGTCCTTTGTCCTTTGTCCTTTGTCCTTTGTCCTTTGTCCTTTGTCCTTTGTCCTTTGTCCTTTGTCCTTTGTCCTTTGTCCTTTGTCCTTTGTCCTTTGTCCTTTGTCCTTTGTCCTTTGTCCTTTGTCCTTTGTCCTTTGTCCTTTGTCCTTTGTCCTTTGTCCTTTGTCCTTTGTCCTTTGTCCTTTGTCCTTTGTCCTTTGTCCTTTGTCCTTTGTCCTTTGTCCTTTGTCCTTTGTCCTTTGTCCTTTGTCCTTTGTCCTTTGTCCTTTGTCCTTTGTCCTTTGTCCTTTGTCCTTTGTCCTTTGTCCTTTGTCCTTTGTCCTTTGTCCTTTGTCCTTTGTCCTTTGTCCTTTGTCCTTTGTCCTTTGTCCTTTGTCCTTCGTCCTTCGTCCTTCGTCCTTCGTCCTTCGTCCTTCGTCCTTCGTCCTTTGTCCTTTGTCCTTTGTCCTTTGTCCTTTGTCCTTTGTCCTTTGTCCTTTGTCCTTCGTCCTTCGTCCTTCGTCCTTCGTCCTTCGTCCTTCGTCCTTCGTCCTTCGTCCTTCGTCCTTCGTCCTTCGTCCTTCGTCCTTCGTCCTTCGTCCTTCGTCCTTCGTCCTTCGTCCTTCGTCCTTCGTCCTTCGTCCTTCGTCCTTCGTCCTTCGTCCTTCGTCCTTCGTCCTTCGTCCTTCGTCCTTCGTCCTTCGTCCTTCGTCCTTCGTCCTTCGTCCTTCGTCCTTCGTCCTTCGTCCTTCGTCCTTCGTCCTTCGTCCTTCGTCCTTCGTCCTTCGTCCTTCGTCCTTCGTCCTTCGTCCTTCGTCCTTCGTCCTTCGTCCTTCGTCCTTCGTCCTTCGTCCTTCGTCCTTCGTCCTTCGTCCTTCGTCCTTCGTCCTTCGTCCTTCGTCCTTCGTCCTTCGTCCTTCGTCCTTCGTCCTTCGTCCTTCGTCCTTCGTCCTTCGTCCTTCGTCCTTCGTCCTTCGTCCTTCGTCCTTCGTCCTTCGTCCTTCGTCCTTCGTCCTTCGTCCTTCGTCCTTCGTCCTTCGTCCTTTGTCCTTCGTCCTTCGTCCTTCGTCCTTCGTCCTTCGTCCTTCGTCCTTCGTCCTTCGTCCTTCGTCCTTCGTCCTTCGTCCTTCGTCCTTCGTCCTTCGTCCTTCGTCCTTCGTCCTTCGTCCTTCGTCCTTCGTCCTTCGTCCTTCGTCCTTCGTCCTTCGTCCTTCGTCCTTCGTCCTTCGTCCTTCGTCCTTCGTCCTTCGTCCTTCGTCCTTCGTCCTTCGTCCTTCGTCCTTCGTCCTTCGTCCTTCGTCCTTCGTCCTTCGTCCTTCGTCCTTCGTCCTTCGTCCTTCGTCCTTCGTCCTTCGTCCTTCGTCCTTCGTCCTTCGTCCTTCGTCCTTCGTCCTTCGTCCTTCGTCCTTCGTCCTTCGTCCTTCGTCCTTCGTCCTTCGTCCTTCGTCCTTCGTCCTTCGTCCTTCGTCCTTCGTCCTTCGTCCTTCGTCCTTCGTCCTTCGTCCTTCGTCCTTCGTCCTTCGTCCTTCGTCCTTCGTCCTTCGTCCTTCGTCCTTCGTCCTTCGTCTGATAGAAATAAAAGAATGGATATAATTAGAACAATGAATAGAAAGAAAACAATGGACACAATGGAAACAATGGGGACAATAGACACCATGGGGACAATGGGACACAATGAAACAATGGACACAATGGAATTCTACAACACAATGGAAACAAACAATGGAATTCTATGACACAATGGACACAATGGAATTCTACGACACAATGGACACAATAGAATTCTACAACACAATGGACACAATAGAACTTACAAATCAATGGACACAATGGATAGAATTAAAACAATGGATATAAATAAAACATTGGACACAATGGAAACAATGGGGACAATGGGACACAATGGGGACATTGAACACAATGGAAACAATTGACACAATGGACACAATAGAAACAATGGACACCATGGGGACAATGGACACAATTGGGAAAATGAACACAATGGACACCATGGGGACAAATGACACCATGTGGACAATGGACACAATAGACACAATGGGGACATTGGACACAATGGACACATTTGGGACATTGGATGCAATTGACACAATGGGTACAAAGGACATGGACAATGGACAGTGAGGAATGGACAATTGGGGATTTGTACATTGGATGGAGGACAATGCAATGTTCTTTTTTCAGGACACATTTGTTTTTTGTTTCACATAATCAACACATGGTAGTATGCATTTATTTCACACTATAAGCCTTACATGAATATGTTCAACTACCAGGCGAGAGAAATTGAACATTTAAACCAAAGGATAATTTGTAATCTATTTACTGTACTTGCATTGCAATTAAACACTTCAACTAAAAAATTTATGGCATAAATTCTTGGTAATGAGCGCTCATTGTTAACTATAGGCCTACTTATGAGTTACAGATACACGTAAACCATTTTACAACTGCATGCTTCATTTCACCTTACTAAAGTAGTTACTGATAGTAATCAAACAATGTAACTTTATAATAACCAGCACCTAAATACACAAGCTTGTGGTCTTTATAATTGTAATGAGCCATTGCATTACAAATTAAGTGTTTCATGCCTGTAATGAGGTACTTCATTACATGCATGAAACTAATGCATACTTGCAATGAGGTACTTCATTGCAAGTATGTTATTATTGCATGCATGTAATGAAGTACCTCATTACAAACATGCAATCTTTCATGTGAATACATGTACATGTATTCGGTCCTCATTACACGTAAGTTGACAATTTCTGAACAATTGAATAATCACTGTCCTCTGCTCTTCCAAAAATATCACATGGGTTTTGATTATTTTGGTATAACACTTTAATGCGTAAAAATAGCCAACTTACAAATCCACTTCATTGTGAGAATCCATTCTTGCTGCAGACCAAGATTGTAAGTTGCATACGTGATGATCCCTGAGAAAATATGGTTGAATTAACAACCTCAAAATAAATTGTTCAATGTTGGTCACATGCTCTGGAAAGTCAAATAGTTTATCTCACTAATGTCAATCCGGAAAAGTTTTTCCAATCAACTAATAACTACAAATTAATTAGTTCAGCATGCAGTTTACATCCACGGAGTATCCAAGAGTTTGGGTGTTCACAAGTGTCCAATCCAATAATTCACAGTGTCATGAAGAACTTCACTGATAAAATTGATGGAGGGTAATCATCGCGAAGGAACAGTCCTCCTTGAGAAATATGTTGGTGAGGCAATAGTTGCATTAGCACTGCAGATGACAGAACAGAACCTTGCCTTGACAAACCTCAAACTGTGATAAAAAAGGAAAGAAAAAAAACACAAGTATAATTTTAGGTTACAATTCTTTACCAAGACTTTTAAATTGAATTTATAGACTTTGCAAATCCATACAGGTAAAAATTAAACATACTTCAAGCAATAATCTGTTATCTTGAAACTTTAAGTACCCAATCATCAAAATCTATCCAACTAAGTCACCCATAGGTTAAGAGCTATCAGTTTACAGACACAATCATGTCTGGCTTCAAATTTAAGATAACTGTTTGCAAATATTGTTTAAATACCTTTGCATGAAAGAACACACTGCTTGCCCAATATAAGCCCTCCTCACCATTCGTTATTTCAAGCTGTAACACCATTTAGTTCATGAGGATGCTGAGCAGAGACACAAAAGTTATCTGTAAAAAACAATTGTTAAACATGTAGGTTTCATTGACAAATTAACAATCAATTGGTTGCATAAACCAACACCCTTTTCTTCTAAAATATTTTGCAACTGACACTTAATATTTTTAACACTACCATAATTTAATATAAATTATGAGGTTATTTAAAAAACACTCAGAATCAAATAAAACCTCTTTAAATTCTTCAACTCTGGAAGCAATCATACCTACAGCTTCCACTCATCATCTTTGTGATGATTAGATGCAAGTACAAAGACGACATTCTCCTGACCCTCTGACAAGACTCCATCAGCGTCTTCATGGTCCATGTTGACAGCGGAGCTTCACATCATGGCATGTCACAGATGATAACCTTTTATACAACAAAAATGAATACACGTTGAAAAATTGCAGAATGCTCACTTAAAAACTCCCATAATATGCTTTGATAAACTTAACTGAAGTTTCTTGGATCTTTAAAAATACAATGATTAAAGATATCTATAAAAGTACAGCTGGCTGTTTCACAAGTTGCAAAACACTAACAACACACATAAAAGTAGTAAGGATGATTATGTAAACTTATTTCACCTGTAGCAACAGACTGCAAAACATCCCCTTGATAAGCCATCCTGATCCTCGCTCACAGGCAGTTTGTTCAGCAATCATCACCATCGAATACCACAAGGAAACAAAAAACAACTGACAATTTATAAAGGTATACATGCACCATGATTTTCAAAGTTTTAAGTTGTACTTGAGACTAGAAAGAACAATTTAGTAATGTTATAAAGTTCTTATTCATGTCAACTTCATTTTATCCCTTTAATTCTAAGGGAAAACTTTTAAACAAATTGACAAACGTAGAAGCACTTTTTGGCAAACAAGCCTTTAAAAAATATTTTGCGAACAAGAATCGTACGGTTAGGATTTCATACTTGGTGGAGATATAATCTAATAAGATTACTTTTTTGTACATCAAAAATCTCTTTCTGCGAGTTGTAGTGGTTCTCTGATAGTCTTCAGGGTAAAGCTAGACTCTGATGCTGCAGGCTAAGCACTGCAGATGAGGATTGCTCTATGATGCACATCCGATATCTACATTTTGCTTTCGTGTCCACATACTATGGTATAACAGTTTCCTCTCAAAATGAATACTTACATGCAAGAATTATTAAAGAGATGCAGAATTTGCATTTTTGGGTTCTACACCTTAAGATATTTCTGAAGCTGCATAAGTATTGAGTTAAGCTACAAAAGATCTTACCATAAAATTCCATATTTAGATGTCATTTCCTCTTTCCAAAGTCACACCTCCGTTGAAGACTTCTTGGTCCGTGTTAATGGAGGAGCGCTGCATCAGAGCAACTCATCTTAACAATCTGAATATAATCAGGGTATACATACAAGTCAACATTGGATGAAAATGAACAAGTCTCCAAAGTTTAAATTTAGTCAATGTGCTCATTTCTTATTTTCAAGAAAAATGCCAAGATCCAAGAATGATACCATCATCAGTCTTGAAGTAGGCAATGTATTGTAATTGTATTAAAGAAGTGATATTACAACCATTTAATTTCATTCACATGATAAATCTGGCAATGAGTAGATGCAAGTATAAAGAATTCACTCTACTTACCCTTGGCCATAACTTTATTCAGTATCGTCATGTTGACAGCAGAGCTTCACAGCCATTCCTCATGACAACCTGTGCTATAACGTTGAGATGTAAATATATTTTCAGTAATCACCTTATTTCAAGGAATATCAGGACAGCTTTAAAACAATAAAATAAAAAACAAGTTTAAAAATTCATTCTAATAAGTAACACAATGCTTGAATAATTCAGTTTATGTAGTTGGCAAGTGGCACTGCAGATAATTTAAAGATATAAACTTCCTGACAAAAGTAACATGAACTGATGTACCTTCATCATCTGATTTGAAAGCATTCTAGACTCTTCTGACATCTTGGCCCTTGTCGTACAGGTAGATGTCTCAGCAAACATCACTGTCAAAACAATCAAAAAACAAACAAGCACAAAACACATGCAAAGCAACCAAGAGTTGAAAATGAATGTAACGTTTGTAGTAGCACCATGTCAATACCTCATGAAGAGTTGTGAAGACTCTAAAAAGAGTCAATGGTGTATAAAGTGTCTGCTTTGATATAAATACTTATATAATTGAAGATTCATACTTGACAGAATGGTTTTTGATTGAAATGTTACAACGGTAGGATTGTGATTGGTTTCACTTATTGAAGTTTATACTTTCAGGAAAACTCTTGATAACATTCCTAACTGAGATGCAAACAAGAACCTATATTAAGGAATATTGACATATAGATGTACATATAAATACTTGAATGTCAGTCTGCTCATGCCATGGTGTCACTTCCGTCTTGAACAGTGGAATACAACATCCAAGCAATGACCTGAAAGACAGTTAAGTTGTTATGGCATTAGTAAAAAATCTTAACAGCTATCAGAAAATATAAGATGAAAAAATAAAATTAACTTGTTGCAAACTGCTTACCAATGCAAACAATTGTTAACGGCCTCATGTGTCGACCCTAACAAAGTCTTTCTCTTTAGCCTTTGAGAAAGACTGCTAGGGTCAAAACCTAGGGCCATTTCAAAGAAAATATTTTGGGCCAGTGCTGACATCTTTTAAAGATTTTATTTAAAATGGTTGATGTGTGACTGCTAAGGTAAACCCTGTTTCAGATTCACGTTCAACTTAAGTTTACTACTAACTAGTCTAAATTTAACAATATATAAATCTTTGAGAATCAAAACAAAACCTCTTGAAATTCTTTAACTTTGGAAGAGCTCTTACCAACAATTTCTGCATCTTAGTGATGAGTAGATGCAAGCACAAAGTTGTTATTCTCCTGACCCTCCAACAAGAACTCCATCAGCATCTTTTCATCACATCAGTTCTACAACATCAATGCAAATACATGATTGAAAACTGACATGCACTTAAAATCACTCCTCCAGTATAGCTTTTCACAGCTCACTACTTAAAATAATGCATTTGACTTCCTATCTGCAAAAGATTGGTCAGCTATTTTTCAAGTTTAAAAGCACATATAAGATTTCAGAGATGATTAGGTGCTAACCTTTCTTTTTCTGTCTACAAATAGTATCTTCAAAATCCACTGGTGATAACACCATCAGTCTTGAGCTAGACATTGTATTCTAACATTGGAACATCAGCAATTTCTTCATTTGTTTTGGAATGAACTGAATTGTCAGACATTAAAACTGTCATACAAAGTTTCGTAAGAATGTTCTACAACTTCAAAAAAGAAGTTACCTGTCAACTCAAGTATTAACACGGTGGATTATTAGATGGTCGTTCTCACTCCTTGACACACCTCCATAGAAAACCTCATGGTCCATGTTGAAAGCAGCAAACTATGAACAAAGTGATCCATCATGATAATCTAGTCACAATAAAGCCATACATGAAATGATTTACAAGTTTGTCAACATACAAAAGCTCTCTTAAGAAAGTGATATAACAACTATTTAATTCCATTCACATGATAAATTTTGCGATGAGTAGATGCAAAAATAAAGAATTCACTCTACTTACCCTTGGCCATAATTCCCTTAGTATCGCCATGCTGACAGCAGAGCTTCACAGCCATTCCTCATGACAACCTGTGCTATAACATTGAGATGTAAATATATTTTCAGTAATTGCCTTATCTTAAGGAATATCAGGACATCTTTAAACAATAAAAACACAATAGTTTAAAAACTCAGTCTAATAAGTAACACAATACTTGAAAATTTCAGTTTATGTCGTTGGACAAGTGGCACTGCAGAAAATTTAAAGATATAAACTTCCTGACAAAAGTTACATGAACTGATGTACCTTCATCATCAGATTTGAGAGCAATCTAGACTCTTCTGACATCTTGGCCCTCGTCGTACAGGTAGACGTTTCAGCAAATGCCACTGTTATAACAATCAAAAAACAAACAAGCACAAAACACGTGCAAACCAACCAAGAGTTGAAAATGAATGTAACGTTTGTGGTAGCACCTTGTCAATACCTCATGAAGAGTTGTGAAGACTCTAAAAAGAGTCAATGGTGTATAAAGTGTCTGCTTTGATACTTTCATACTTGACAGAAAGGTTTTTGATTGTAATGTTACAACGGTAGGACTGTGATTGGTTTCACTTATTGAAGTTTATACTTTCAGGAAAACTCTTGATAACGTTCCTAACCGAGATGCAAACAAGAACCAATATTTAGGATTATTGACATGATGTATGAAAAAGCCCAACACCTTGTCCTAATTCTGAAACTGCACAAGTATTCAACTGACTTTTAAACTTTAATCTTTTCATGAGTGTTCAGTTTGTAATTTGATGATGAATGGATATCGCCCTAAGTGCCTGAATGTCATACTGGAAATACATTACTACTTTTCGCCCAATGTCTTCATAGTCCATGTCAACAGAGGAACACACCACCAGAACATTTCACAACTGCCAGCAACCTAAACATAAAATAATCAAGGACTTTATTAACAATCTTCAAACATTAGATACAGATCTGTGATGTTGTATGTTTTATCAAGTGGGTCTTGTCTCATTCACTAAAAAAAAATGTCACCTCACAACACAAGGAAGATCAAAACCTATCATCAGGAACTTTATCAAAGATTGGAATGTCTAAAAATTTTATTTTATAACTCAGGAATTATCAACACGTGAACCTTTCAGTCTGGGTCTCCACAATGGATCTTACCTTTTAAGACCCGGCAATGAATGGATACAAGTGCATAAATGTCCCACTGCAAATAAATGGTCTTCATGGTCCATCCACAGAAAATCAAAGCAATTCATCACTGCAATCTGAGGAATACAATGTCATACATAAAAACAATCAACAACTGTACAATTATTGAACAATGAGCTGATATTAGATATAGATGCATGACATTGTAAATTTTATTAAGTTGATCTTTTCTTATTCACATATTACCATTTCAGGATCCTAAAAACATGATCACACAATACAAAGAAAGACCATACCATCACTAGGCCGGAAATGTGTTCTGAACTTTGAATATCAGAAATGTTTTAAAGAACGTTCAAGAATGAACACAACAACCCACGTAATATATTACCTTCAGGTTTAGTCAAAGCAAGAACTCAAATGTCATTATCCTTCTGTTGGATTACCCAAGTTTCCAAGGTACATGTTAATGGCAGAGTTCACCAGTAATTCTTCATGAAAAGCTGGAGTATAAAAACAGCTTACTTTAATTTTGCTTAGTAGTATCTTTCAAACACTTCCAGAGACATCCCTTGCAAAAACTTTCTCAATCAGATCACTTGCATCTATGTGACTTTCCCAAATTGATCTTATTAAATCACGACATATTTATAAGCTAAAAAATGCTTGCATAACTCTTTGAGGTGGACATGATGCGTTCACATAAGTAAAGACATTTCACAAAAATGTATTTACCTCCCAAGTACAAAGAGTCTACCTGAAGCACCAAACTGCATAACATCCATGAATCTGACTTCATCGCAGCCCTCAGTCAGAGTACTGCATAATGCACAAATTAATTAATTGATGAACAACTAACTTGACAGGACACAAAACGTTATAAGGATAATTTGTTGTTTCTCTAGATTTTCAAATTATCAGCTACACCAAAGTCTTACAGGCTTTTTTATCCAGCATTGGGCCAATGTTGATGTCTGAAAAGATTTTATGTAAAATTGTTTGGGTGTAACAGTTAATTCATAAAATGTTATTTGTAAATGAAAGTTATGTTGAACTCCGAGAAGAAATCTTACCTTGATATTCCATAAGTGAACCTGGTGATATGTAGATTTACGTGTAAATACTTGAATGTCAGTCTGCTCATGCCATGGTGTCACTCCAGTCTTGAACAGTGGAATACAACATCCAAGCAATGACCTGAAAGACAGTTAAGTTGTTATGGCATTAGTAAAAAATCTTAACAGCTATCAGAAAGTATAAGATGAAAAAATTAAATTAACTTGTTGCAAACTGCTTACCAATGCAAACAATTGTTAACGGCCTCACGTTACAACCCTAACAAAGTCTTTCTCTTTAGCCTTTGAGAAAGACTGCTAGGGTCAAAACCTGAGGCCATTAAAAAAAAAATTATGTTTTTCAAGTTTCAAAGCACATATAATATTTCAGAGATGATTAGGTGCTAACTTTCTTTTCCCGTCTACAAATAGTATCTTCAAAATCCACTGGTGATAACACCATCAGTCTTGAGCTAGACAATGTATTCTAACATTGGAACATCAGCAATTTCTTCATTTGTTTTGGAATGAACTGAATTGTCAGACATTAAAACTTTCATACAAAGTTTCGTAAGAATGTTCTACAACTTCAAAAAAGAAGTTACCTGTCAATTCCAGTTTTTACACAGTGGATTATTAGATGGTCGTTCTCACTCCTTGACACACCTCCATAGAAAACCTCATGGTCAATGTTGAAAGCAGCAAACTATGAACACAGTGATCCATCATGATAATCTAGTCACAATAAAGCCATACACAAAATGATTAACAAGTAGATGGAGAAGTTTGTCAACATACAAAACCTCTCTTAAAGAAGTGATATTACAACCATTTAATTCCATTCACACCATCAATTTTGCGATGAGTAGATATATAAGTATAAAGAATTCACTCTACTTACCCTTGGCCATAATTCCCTGAGTATCGCCTTGCTGACAGCAGAGCTTCACAACCATTCCTCATGACAACCTGTGCTATAAGAGAGGTAAGAGAGGTAAATATATTTTCAGTAATCACCTATTTTAAGGAATACCAGGAAAAAATACTAGTTTAAAAACTCATTCTAATAAGTAACACAATGCTTGAATAATTCAGTTTATGTAGTTGGACGAGCGGCACTGCAGATAATTTAAAGAATTGCATTGGATTTATGCTTAAGCCAACCTTTTTTATATTACTGGCAAAGCTTCCTCATAATTATGTATGTCTGCCAAAATTTAATATACCAGGAATAGTGGATAGCTGCGCACTTTGCATGTAATGGCTATACATCTATCATTCTGAACCTAGAAAGTATTCAATTGACTCAATTGAGTTTTAAACTTAGAAATCTTACCTTAGATATCTAGTCTATGACCTGGTAATGAATGGATACCAGTGCCTAAATGTCCTACTGCAAATACCTTAAACTCTTCTATCAATGTCTTCATGGTCCACGTCCACAGAAAAAACATGACATCAGAGCAATTCATCACTGCAATCTGGGCAAAATGAAAGCAATCAAGAACTGTATGAACAATGAACAAAGAGCAGATTAGATAGATCTATGATATTGTAAATTTTGTTATGTTTTTAATTTTTTCAGGATCTTAAAAAATGTCATTACCAAATTCAAAGGAAGATCAATACCATCATTAGGAAATGTGTTCTAATACTAGAATATGAGAACAAGTATACATTTGGTAAAGATTGCTCAGGAATTAACAACATATAAACCTTTTTGTTGAAGACTCTGTAATAGATATTACCTTCAAATTTCAATTAAAGTTTCAATTCTGGTGTTGAATAGAAGCAAGAAATGTTGTTCTACTGAGAGATGACTCAAGTTTCCAAGGTCCATGTTAACAGCAGGGTTTTGCATCAGTAATTCGGCGTGAAAACCTGGGATTTAAAAACTTTTGACTTGAAATTCACTTTTTGTTTTAAAAATATTACTTTTCAAATACTATGGAAACGTCCCTTGCACAAAATGTCCTTATTCAGATCACTTGCATCCTTTGGAATATCAAGTTTGGATGACATCTCAACAAAACCAAGACAATTGTTTTACAAGTTACAAAAATGCTTGTATAACTAAAGTCAGGTGGACACAATGAATCAATAGATATTTCTCAAAAAGGTAATTTAATTAAGATGAATTTACCTGTAGCACCGGACTGCAAAATATCCATAGATCCAATGATATCTCAGCTCTCGTTTACAGGCAGATGGTTCAGCAATCACTCTCCTCAAAGCAACCTTTATTGCATCAAATAAACATTCAAAAGTTTTTAGTATAGAGTTAACACAAATATCCAGCTCCCTTTGGAAACACTTGTTCTTATTCAGATCACTTGCTTCTTAAGGAATTTAAAATTTGGATTACATCTCAGCAAAATCAAGACACAATTGTTAAAAAATGCTTGGCTAACTCTAATGTTTAACCTACCTATTTAGAACTGACAGCTCAGCTGTAGCATTCGACTGCAATGCATCCTCCATTACCCTTTCATCATCTGGTGTTATCTTAGCACTCTCTCAACGGTGATGGTGCAGCATATCATCATATTATGTAAGTAATCAAAAGAAATGTACACAAATTCAAAATTTAATTTCATTTCAAATAATAACAATATTAATAACTTGGGAGGCCAATTATCCTTACTGACAGCTGAGAAGCTTAATTGTAAAGGATGCGGCTACGCTTGCCATGTCAACCCATATATAACCACAAAGCACAGCCTGAGATCAAAAGTCTTTGGTTTTTCCGGAGGGAGGAAAACCGGAGTGCCTGGAGAAAAACCCTTGTGGCATAGGAGAGAACAAACTGTATCCCAGTGATTCATAATAAAAATCTACACAATCAAAGTAACAAAGTTGATCTCAGAATACAAAGGTAAATCAGTACCATCATCAGTCCCACATGAGGTTAACTTGAAACTCACATCATACACAAAACATTTTAGTTTGGAATTGATATTTGATATTAAAAACATTAAATTGCGAAGACTAGATGTAAAATTATGACTAATTCGTTCTCCTTATCCTTTAATGGTTGACTGCAGACATTTACATCAAAGCCATTCCTAATGACACCCTGTTACAAAATGGAAATGTAAACTCATTTCAAAGAAATCACTGTAGTTTAAGAAATACGAACAAACTTTCTTCTTTTAAAAAATAAGTATCTACTAATGCCTTGAAACGCTTACATTGGTGTTTTTATGGTCCAGGCTGACAACAGAGTGCTGCATTAGAGTCGTTCATCATGAAACCTGTACGATATAACAAAGTGAAAATAAGATCAAATTATTTCCATTGCCAATAACTTCATTACAACCAAACATTATATCCCACTGTTTGGATAACAGTATCATTTACATGAATTCTGCTCATATGCTAAGATCATAATTTTTAGCATGTCCTGTGCAAGTGGTCAATGATTCAGACATTCAAATTTAATTGCTATTCATTACTGCGGAGTAAAAGGGTACACTCAAGGGCAGAGGTTGTTGATGATGTATGGTTTTCAATTTGTGTGCCCATTTGTATTTCTATCAAATTACTTCACCAAACAAAGTTATAAACAATCTAACCTTGACATTCTATTCTTTAAAGTTGGCGATGAATAGATTTAAATACTGATTCATTCTCCTCACATTGACACACCTCAATACGTGTCTTCATGGTTCATGTTGACAGCAGGATACAGTTTCCTACAATGACATGTGAATCAAGTCACCATCAACAAGGAGTATTTGACCAATACACACTTTTAGTGTATAAACATAACTTTTGGTTAGTTTCATCAAATCAAGTCGAGCTAAAACAGATCTTACCTTAAAATAATGATTTTCAACTTGAAGTGTGAAGATGTCCTCCTCAAAGCAAGTCACATTTCAATCAATGTTTTAAAGGTCCATGTTGACTGACAACAGTAAAATACATCCAAGCAATTCATTATAACCTGCAAATTAGAAAGAATTGAGAGAACAAATTGAAGGAAATCATGATACCAACTTCAGAATATTTGTGAATTGTGAACTATAATGGAAATTTAGTCAATGCACTTGTCTTCTGAATAAAATACCTTTCACTTTATTTTGAAACTTCCAACATCAATGAGGATGGATAATTATTTATTTAAAACTTCACTGTATTGACCCAATTCACCTGGTGTCAACTTCACAATAATCTTGGTTGCGCCATTTTGGTGGTCAATGTCACTGAGCTATTCAGTGAAGTGCGCATTTTAGGAGACGCAGCTTTTACACGTAAACCTATTGACCACCAAAATGGTTAGCGTGGCACCGTCAGCGCATGTGACGTGTGTACAAGGGGTCAATATAGAATTGTTGAGCTGTAAATTAAGGTTTAGGTCTTGAAGGTTTGCAAGAGCTCTTGTCTGTTACCTGGTAATCACTAGTGACCAGTAGTTGCAAGTGCTCAGATGTCAAGCTCTTCTTGTCCTGAAATCTTCACCTTCTTGTTAGCGGCAAGGAAGGAATGCTGTATCCAAGCAATTCATTGACTCACTCCATACCCAGTCCTCACACAAGCATCTAGTTTGCGGAGACGGCAGAGTACTGAATCACTGCAAATGTTAATTGATGAATAACGTGATAGAGAACAACAAATTATACAGAATATTTGTTGTTTTTCTTGATTTTCCCATTACCAGCTACACCAAAGTGTAACAAGCTATTTATCTAATATTGGGACGTTGTTAACCATGCAGGTTTCATTGACAAACTAACAATCAATTTGTTGCATGAACACCCTTTTTTCTAAAATGTTTTGCAACTGAATCTGAATGTTATTTCTTAACACTACCATAATTGACTATTAATTATGAGGAAATTTAACAACGTATAAAAACTTTCAGAATCAAATAAAAGAAAACCTTGAAATTCTTCAACTTTGGAAATGATCATATCTACGACTTCCCCTCTTCATCTCCTGACCCTCTGAAAAGACTCGATCAGCAACTTCACAGGTCCATGTTGGCAGAACTTTACATGACAGCAAGTCACAGATAATAACCTTTGATACAACGACAATAAAAACATGTCATTGAAAAATTGCTGAATGCTTACTTAAAATCTGTCAGAACAGCTCACAACTTCCCCCCCCCCCACAAAGAAAAAATGCTTTGAAAAATTCATTGAAACTTCTTGAATCTTTACAATTGTTAAGATTGATTGATATCTGTAAAAGTATAGTTGACTGTTTTACAAGTTGCAAAACATTTAAAAACAACAAAATTAAATGAATTGTACAGCTAGGATTTTTGAATTTTGGTGGAAATACCATCTAGTAAGCTGGCAGAGATTGTTCATCTACATGGTCTTAACACAAACCTTACTACATTGTTACAATTGTACTACATCTACACTGTAGCTATCAGATCTACATGTTATGGAATAATGCTTTCCTCAAATGACTTCTTCCATGAAAAATTGTAAAAAGATGCAGAATTTAGCATTGTTGGGTTTTACACCACAAGACATAATTATTCTGAAGCTGCATAAGTATTGAGCTGATCTACAAAAAATGTTACCTTAAAATTTCATACTTCGACTAGATATCTGTCGTTTCCTTTGACCAAGCCACACCTGTACTGATAACTTCATTGTACATGTTGCATCAAAGCGATTTATCTTGACAATCTGGATGTAATCAAGATTGATAAACATACAAGTCAACATTGAATGAACAACTTCGTGAAAATTGTAAACAAGTCTTCAAAGTTTAAATTTAGTCAATCTTAATTTTTCTTATTTATATGAAGAAAAAAATCAAAGATCTTCAAAATGACAACATCCAATACTACCATAATTATTCTTCCTAGGCAATGACTTCGCACATTGGAACATCCATCCAAAAGTTACGCAAACATGTTACCTTCTATAACTTCCACAAAAGAAGTTACCTTGAGACTCCATTCTTCAAACTGTTGGTGAGTAGATGTTACAACTGATTCTCCTCACTCCTTGACACACCTCCAACGATGTCCTCTTGGTCCATGTTGAAAGTAACAAACTGTATCCCAGTGAGTCATCATGACAATCTGCATATGAAAATAACAAAGTTGATCTCAGAGTACGAAGTTAGAACAGTACCATCATAAGTCTTACATAGAGGTAATTTAAACATTACAAAATATCCATAGGTCCATTGACATCTTAGCCCTCGTTCACAGGCAGATGGTTGAGCAATCCTCCTCCTCAAAGCAACCTTTATTGCATCAAATAAACATTCAACAGGTTTAAGTATAGAGTTAACACAATTATCTAGCTCCCTTTGGAAACACTCCTTGCACAAATTTTCTTATTCAGATCACTTGCATCTTAAGGGATTTCAAGTTTGGATTACATCTCAACAAAATCAAGACACAGTTGTTTTACAAGTTTAAAAATGCTTGCATAACTCTAATGTTTAATCTACCTGATAGGACTGACAGCTCAGCTGAAGCATTTGACTGCAATGCATCCTCCATTACCCTTTCATCATCTGGTGTTATCTTAGCACTCTCTCAGAGGTGATGGTGCAGCATATCATCATATGGCAGTAATCAAAAGGAAGTACACAAATTCAAAATTTAATTTCAATTCAAAGACGAATAATAATAATTTGGGAGGCTAATCATCCTTACTGACAGCTGAGAAGCTTAATTGCAAAGAATGTGGCTACACTTGTTTGAGCTGCAGGCATTCAAGGGCCCCTTTGGCAGCCAGCCATATCAACTCATATATGACCACGGAGCACAGCCTGAGATCGAAAGTATTTGCTTTTTCCGGAGGGAGAAAAACTGGATGGCCTGGAGAATACCCTATAGGAGAGAACCAATGTGACAAGAATCATACGACACATTGTAATAGTTGTTTGAGACGTAAGCATTAGCTGGGGTTGTGACATGATCTTTTGTTATTAGATGATGGAATGAATGATAAAAATATGCAAGGAGGTTAATATTAGTAAGCTTGTTGAGGTGCAGAGTTAGGGTGCAGTGTTGAGGTGCAGTGTTGAGGTAAAGTGTTAAGGTGCAGTGGTAAGGTGCAGAGTTAGGGTGCAGTGTTGAGGTGCAGTGTTAAGTGCAGGTGTAGTATAAAGTAGCATTGTAAACAGATCTGACCGACTCATATGTGACAACAATTTTGAATTGTTCAAGTTAGTTGCAAGCTAAACAGTTACTTAAGTATTGAATGTGGACCAAACCATGTGTTTGGTAGGACCAAACAAGACTTCATTTACTTACCTTGTCTATATTGATGAGCCTAAGCTAGCTGACTTGTTGGAGGCTAGATGTCAAGAGGTACTTTTGCTTATGATCAGTGTTCTGCCTTCTTACTGTTCACAGTAGGGTCAAGCTACTGGAGCTAATGCAGACTGCAGTAGCACTCCACAAATCTGAAAACTCAAGCAGGAATATAGATTCAAAGAAATGTTAGAATGTTCAATATTATCGCACTTCAAAGTGTGCTGTTGTGATATAAATCATTGGAATTAATAAGAGCTGTCATGGATGGGGGCGGGGGATTTGTAAGTAAACTATGATGCAATACAAATGCAAGCAAACCAATTTCAAACTAACTTCAATATCATTTTCAAATACAGCATTTAATATATTTCAGGGGTGGTGGACCAGTAAGTACACTATATAATTCAGTAAATGAAACTTATAAAAAAACAAATGGACAATTTCAAACATAATCAATCAAACAATCACAGCAATTTTAACAAGAGCTCTTGTGGGTGGTGTGGTGGGGGTGTTGTTAGAAAATTTGGTTGTGGCAAAACAAATGAAGCCTAACCATGTCAAAATTAGGAGATGAAATTCATTCTATTCTTATTATACAATCACAACTGACAGCCAAATTTAAAATCTTCAACATGGTCAATCCTTAAACACAGTAATTAAGGGGCACTGACGGGGATTTCTCAGTAAATTTCATGTTAAATAAATAAAGTGATCAGCTAAAAAATGACCATTCAAACATAATTAACCCTACAAATGCAGCAACTGACAAGACTACTGTGGGGTATTAATGAGTAAAATAATCCAAACAAAACCTGAATTTAAACCACTTAAAAATGGATGGGGGTTCAATTAGTTAACTATAATGCAAAATAATTGAAAGTGAACCACTTAAGAATTGAGGGTGAAGTTGTACTGTTAAGTACACAAAAAAATACAAAACAAATGAAAACAAACTACTGATGCAAAAAAAATAATTTAATTTGTCAATCCTACAAATTTTTCTAAAAGTTGGTTTTGGGGTATGCAAAGTTATAATCCTGCCAAAATTTCAAATGCAATCAATCCCTAAAACTAAGTAAAACTTGGGGCTGATTGAGATTATGTTAAACTATGCACACACAAAAATGAAAGTGATTGGCTAAAACAAAAGATATGTCAAACTGCTTAATTCTACAAATACAGCAACAAGAATACTGCAGGGGTTGCATAACTAATGCAAATTGACTGAAAGCAAACCACTTAAGGGGGATGGGCTTCAATCAGTTTCAGTTAACTAACTTATAATGTGACAAATTAGAATTAACTTCTTAACAACTGACGGGGAATGAACAAAAAAATTGAAAGAGAATCACTAATCAATGTAAGATTTTAAACAGTGATCTTGTGGTTAAGTCATCTGCTCTTGAATGCGGGGTCCTGGATTCAAATCCGACCATAGTAGTATACGTGTGGATTTTTTCCCCACAGAATTCAGACACTGGTGTAACGGTAAAACCAAAATAATATTCTTTATCCTTTATGCAATTATTTATCTATAAACTCTAATGCAGAAACTACTTAAAAATGGAGGGGGTTCAATCAATTAACTTTTAATGTAAAAAAATAGAAGAGATCTTCTCAATGCAAAATTGTAAACATCTTTATCAAATCTATAAACTTGGGGATCCATGAATAAACTAATATGCAAATATTTGAAAGTCAACTGCTGAAAAATGGAGCAGGGGGAGGTTGTTAAATGTTAAATAAAGGCAAATAAATAAACAAATTTCAATGGTCTAGCCTAAACAAATATTCAAAATGTTCAACAGTGTTGGAAGGGGGGGTGGGGGTGTTAAATCAATTTGATAAGAAATGCAGCAATATTTAACAAGAATACTGTAGGGATATTCTAAGAAAGCTAATGCAAATAACTAAAAGTGGACCACTTAAAAATGGAGGGGGGTCAATTAGTTAACTATAATGCTAAATAATTGAAAGTGATTCACTTAAGAATTGAGAGTGGGGGTTTTCTGTTAAATACATGCAAAAATACAAAACAAACTACTGATGCAAAAAAAAACAATTAAATTTGTCAATCCTACAAAAATTTTCTAAATGTTGGTTTTGGGGTATGCAAAGTTATAATCCTGCCAAAATTTCAAACGAGATCAATCCCTAAAACTAAGTAAAACTTGGGGCTGATTGAGATTATGTTAAACTATGCACACACAAAAATGAAAGTGATTGGCTAAAACAAAAGATATGTCAAACTGCTTAATTCTACAAATACAGCAACAAGAATACTGCAGGGGTTGCATAACTAATTCAAATTGACTGAAAGCAAACCACTTAAGGGGGATGGGCTTCAATCAGTTTCAGTTAACTAACTTATAATGTGAAAAAGTAGAATTAACTTCTTAACAACTGAAGGGGAATGAACAAAAAAATTGAAAGAGAATCACTAATCAATGTAAGATTTTAAACAGTGATCTTGTGGTTAAGTCAGCTGCTCTAGAATGCGGGGTCCTGGATTCGAATCCGACCATAGTAGTATACCTGTGGATTTTTTCCCCACAGAATTCAGACACTGGTGTAACGGTAAAACCAAACTAATATTCTTTATCCTTTATGCAATTATTTATCTATAAACTCTAATGCAGAAACTACTTAAAAATGGAGGGGGTTCAATCAATTAACTTTTAATGTAAAAAAATAGAAGAGATCTTCTCAATGCAAAATTGTAAACATCTTTGTCAAATCTATAAACTTGGGGATCCATGAATACACTAAAATGCAAATATTTGAAAGTCAACTGCCTAAAAATGGAGCAGGGGGAGGTTGTTAAAGGTCAAATAAAGGCAAATAAAGGCAAATAAATAAATAAACAAATTTCAATGGTCTAGTCTAAACAAATATTCAGAATTTTCAACAGTGTTGGATGTGGGGGGGGGGGGGGGTTAAATCAATTTTATAAGAAATGCAGCAATTTTAACAAGAATACTGTAGGGATATTCTAAGAAAGCTTAATGCAAATAACTAAAAGTGGACCACTGAAAAAATGGAGGGGGTTCAATCAATTAAGTTTTAATGCAAAAAAATAGAAGAGATCTTCTCACTGCAAAATTGTAAACATCTTTGTCAAATCTATAAACTTGGGGATCAATGAATAAACTAAAATGCAAATAATATTTGAAAGTCAACTGTTTAACTAGAAAAGCGAAAGCTGCCATGGCGAGCTGCAGATCGGCCGATAGAGGAACAATGACTATTAGAAAAACCAATCAACTGTTGTTCAAAGGGGTGGGGGACATTAACAAGCATGCACTTTGCATTTTAAAACAATAGAAAACATTTTAAAACAATAGAAAAACTTTAACATTTCCATTTCCACATAGAGGATCCCACCACATTAATACCAGGTAAGACAAATGAACTGAAATTGAGTCAAAAAAACACTGACATTACAAAAAAGAACTAACACCATGAGGCATAAACTTTAACATTTCCACTGAATGCGGACGGCCGGCTGGCCGGACGGACAGAGGAAAATCATCATTACATAGGCTCGCTCTGCTTAGCAACTTGCCAAAAATGGAGCAGGGGGAGGTTGTTAAAGGATAAATAAAGGCAAATAAATAAACAAGTTTCAATGGTCTAGCCTAAAACAAAATTTTTAACAGTGTTGGATGGGGGGTAGATAAATCAATTTTATAAGAAATGCAGCAACTTTAACAAGATAACTGTATGGATATTCTTAGTAAGCTAATGCTAATAACTAAAAGTGGACCACTTAAAATTGGAGGGGGTCAATTAGTTAACTATAATGCAAAATAAAAGAAAATTTTTAATAAATGTGACATTGTAAACATCTTTGGAAATTCTATAAATTGGGTAACCATGAGTAAACTATAATGCAAAATAAAAGTTGACTGCTACAAAGGGAGTGAGGGGTTGGATGGAGGGGGTTGCAATCGAAACTAGTAAAACTAGTATGCTAAATAAATGAAGTTATAAACCTGCCTAAACTTTGACAACTTCAAACATGATCAATCCTACAAATACAGCAATTTTAGCAAGAATACTGTAGGGATATTCTAAGTATGCTAATGCAAAAAACAAAAAAGTGAACCACTTAAAAATGGAGTGGGAGGGGGGGGGGGTAAATCATGTATCTATTGTTGCAAAAACAAAAGAATTCCTAGTCAATGTAAAATTGTAAATGTGTTGTCAATTATATAAATTGGGGGAATCGTGAGTAAACTAAAACAAATTACCTTGAAAACAAATTACCTATATCTTGGTTATTTGTGACTTGTTTGTCATGTCACATCAATGGAAAGCTTATTCATTCATTCTCACAACGAGACCACATTTGTAACAATCTCTTGTTTGAAAGCTCAGGGTTTATAATGCAAAATAGTTTAAGGTTGACTGCTTAAAAATGGAGTAAGGGGGCTCTTCAATTAACTAAATGTAAAAATGCAAAATAAATGAAAATGTTTCAGTGGTCAATCCTGTAAAATTATTCAAAATTTTCAACACTGTTGCATTGGGTGGTGGGGGGATTCAATCGTAAACAGGTATGCAAAATAAATAAAATAAAAATAAAATAAAATAAATAAAAAATTCACAGTTTTAAACATGATCAATCATATACATGCATCAATTTTAACAACAGCTGTGTGGGGATAGAATGCTAAATAAAAGAAAGCAAATCCCTTAAAAGACGTTTTCAAACTTAATGATCAATTCCACCAATTTCAGCGAGATGTATCACGTGTACAAGCCTATTAACATTTGTCTATGACCGTCGAGAGGATCAAGGGTTCTGACTACAGCAACTATTTCAACACATAATATAGTGCATATGCCACTTCTTGTGACAAAATATTTTACCTACAAACATTTTTTTATGTGCCTGTCTTAAACTATACAAGCAAAATTATGACGATTGGTTGAAAACAATGACACTATTTAGAATTAGGGAGTTTGACTATTCCCTACTGGACAATGATTTGACAAACACAACATAGGCCTACCACACTTGCCCCCCCCCCCTCAAAAAAATGAAAAAAATGAAAAAAATAAATAATAATCAATAAATAATAATAATAAATAAATAAATAAATAAATAAATAAATAAATAAATACATATATAAATAAATAAATAGATAAATAAAAAAAAATAAAAAATAAATAAAATGAAAAAAAAAAAAAAATAAAATAAATAAATAAATAAATATTAAAAAATAATAATAAATCACTTTAAAGATAAGACTAAGGGTCATGGCACATACAAACATAGGGCATTTTTTACAGTTAACTTGGAGGCAACCAATTGCACTGCATAGTGCATGCAAAAAAAACATTTTGGCAGCACAGGCATTATTTTTCTGACAATGTCTTGCAATCCAAATGTGAATGATTTTTCTTCTTGGAGATTGCCTGGAACTGGTTGCCTGTAAATTGCCTCGTGTGATATGGCCCTAACATGCCTAAGACTCACAACTATTGCTCATTTAAACAGTGTATCGACAACTTCAGTACATTAAGTAAAATTTTAACGGGTTTCTAGAATCCTTCTAGCTCAATGTGTATGCCGACAGCGGCATCCAAACTTGCTTTAGAATAAAAATGAAACCAAAATCCAACATGACGCTACCGAGTGCGTGTACAGTGTTTGGTCATGTTATTTTTTTCCCCCGTTGAAATTGAACTTTTTGTAGGGGTAATATTGACATTATTTTCCAACTTACGTATAATATGTCTTTCTTGAATACACCGCTCGTTCTTGACGCCGAAAAAGGGTGCAAATTCGAACACTACACTACACAGCGACAATAAAACGGTGGTTGGTTGTTGGCGGTTGACATCACTGGCAGCCATGTTATTCAGAAGGTAGTTGAGTTCGATATATTGAAACTGGCGCGCACGAG
The DNA here is from genome assembly GCA_911728455.2 of Marthasterias glacialis. Lineage (NCBI taxonomy): Eukaryota > Metazoa > Echinodermata > Asteroidea > Forcipulatida > Asteriidae > Marthasterias > Marthasterias glacialis. Next base: position 26,943,224 of record OU452219.1, on the reverse strand, counting down.
GTTCTTTTTACGACGATAGGACAAAGGGGCAGTATACCAATTGATGTACGCTTTATACAGATACCGTGAAGTCAACCAGTCAATAGACTAACTAGGCTAAGACGGTTAACCACTGATTATTTAAATTATTAAAACCGCCTGTTCAAAAGAATGCACGGCTGGATTCTTCAAAAAGCAAGTATTTTCAGACACAGGAATTGTTGCATAACATCGAGGACATTTCAATGTTCAGACAAAAACTGCATTAAAAGACCAATCATTAAGCCCCGCCCACTGTCACGTGCAAAAGAGCAAGGGCGGGGCTTAATGTCTCGTCATAATGTTTAATGAGGAGCTGTAATAATTATTCAAAAGCTGTGTATTCAGCATTGAGATGACCAATAGTAATGCTCCAAAACAGTACTAATTATATCATTGGACGATTCAAACGTTTAAACCAGTTGTCTTTCGAGAAAAACTCAAGGACATTTTATTTTGGTAGTCTCTATATCACTAAATCACAGACAAAATTTCTTTGTCGAAGCTAATTAAAAATATCGTTTTTCCCCATTGTGCTTTTTATGTTTATTGTTTTAAAAAATGATGGTGATCTTAAAATTACTCTTTAAATTTGGGAAAGAGCAGGCTTTGGTTTCATAGCATAGTTCCTTCACTGCGACCACCTCATCCTAACAATAACCCCATCCCAACCTCGCCCCTTCGATCCTAGCTCTATTGTGTGCTACTTTGATCCCAAAATAAAGTGGCGTAAAGGGAAATCCCCTTAATGGGACTGGCGCATTTCCATCTCTTGAGGGCCTTTTACTAATTCACTAATCCGATCGGATTTGTTGACGGAAGGGGATAAACACGTGGCCGCATTGATTATCAAACAATTCCAGGTATTCTTGTAAAAATGCATAATTATTATGATTAAATTGACAGAGGACGGGTTGGAGTTACATTGTAAACCGCGATCCTTGATTCTATTCGAAAATAAATGGAAATTGGTAAAACTGAAAGTCAGAGAGCAACCTCAGGAAGGACGAGTAAAAAGAGCCGTTGTTTACATTTTGTGTAAAGACATGCAAACCTTTTTTTACGGTACTAGAACAAATACAATGCACCTCGGCTTGCAGTTTATAAAGTAGTCTATGATGGATATAAACAAGCGAATAAATTATGTATTTACAAATTAACTTTTTTGTAAATACATCTTCACAACAAATTAACTTATTAATATTATGAAGTTTAAAAAAATGTCCTTACAATTAGATTGAAGGATTTTGCTGTTTTTCTCATTTGATCATTTTTATTTCAAAACAAGGTATGTCCTAAGTTTAACACTGTAAACAAACTGAAAATACTGGTCCGAACTTGCCGTTAAGTTTTGTAAGTTCCAATCATAATATTAATATCAATGTTTAATCTTTTTCAATCTCTCCTTTACCAACAGTATGCCAGCAACTGGATTGAAAAAGACTGGACTAAGCAGTCAAAGCAATCCACATGATCCTTCCAATGAAGCTGTGATTCACTTAAAAATAAAAGAAGCCAGGGTTCATGGTTGCTTGATCCTAAACCAAATTAAACTTCGACGTATACCAAGCGAACTAGTGGACAAGTTAAACTCCCTTAATCATCTGTACTTAAGTGGCTGTGGACTACGAGGACATCTTCCATCGTGTCTCACCCGACTTCAACAGTTAAAAACTCTCGACGTCTCGCAGAATGCTATCAGTGAAATACCTCAAAACACGTGCCAAGAACTGACCGGACTGATCACCTTAGATTTCAGTTTCAACAGGGTGATAACTCTGCCCAAGACAATCAGCTGTTTGCAGAGTCTTGAGGAGCTCAATGCCGCTCATAATAAGATTGTGGTTCTACCATCTTGCATCGGGGACTTGGCTCAGCTTAAGACACTGAACTTGACTAGGAATCTCCTTCGGGATGTTCCAGGAGAGATATTTGCAGGGAGGATGTCTTGCAGCTTGATCACTCTAAAGCTCAGTGGAAATTTGATCAGGACTCTACCAGCAGAGGCGGGCTTAATGCACAACTTGGAAGAACTTGACTTAAGTGAAAACTGCTGTCGTTATTTGCCATCAACAATGATGTCCCTTAGGAAACTAAAAGCCTTCCATCATGCAGGTGGGTGTTTGAACCCTTTCAAATTAATTTGATTGCAGCAATCAAAGAAAGCATAAAGCATAACACTTTGTTTTTGTTTCACTGAAACATAACTTCGTCCTCTGAATTATAAATGGGGATGGGAGTGAACCAACTTTTGCAAAAGCCGTTGATGTACGGTCCTTTAAAAAAAGTTACTTTATCAACTCTCTCACGACTATAGTTCAAAGTGCTCAGTAAAAATTACTCAGCACCAACATTTCAAATGGTTAATCTCACAAGAGAGGGAGGGACTTTTTAAATAATCTTTGATGCAACAAAATGACAGTCTGTTCAATATTATTTCCAGTAAACATCCCTCAATAATGGTAATAATAAAACCATGCTTATATAGCGCATCATATCAATTTGTTAGCGCTCCTATTCAAGCATATGTGCAGTCACTGATTTTTCCGCTATGAGAATTGCCAGTCAAAAACTGCGCCTCGATGTCAATTTTTGTACACCGTTAAATATAGCAACAATGCTTTGACCTGTTAAAAAGGTATAATGAAGACGACAACATTCTACATCCCAGTGATATAAAATATCAAATTTTTATGACAAATAAAGTCCGTACTTTTATTGCTAAAAAAGGTTGCTTGAGCAGAATTTATCACCATTTTGTATGCAAATCACAGTTTTAAGTGGACCGAGCCCTTTTAACTCACCACTGTAATACAAAACAGCGCCACCGTGTGACCTTCTTAAAAAAAGTGTTGTTAGGGGAGGTCCTGGTCTAAATACTTCTGCAAAAATGTTTTTGATTGGACCTTGTTAAGGCCCTTACCTCTGGGATTAAAGAAACTTTTCGTCAATCAAAATCTTGCTGAAACCATGCTTTCGCTCACCGAAGCACAATAGTACACACATCACTTGCACACAGGCTTGTGTGTGTGCATGTACATGAATTGTATTACATTTTGATACATTTGTGGCGTTTGCTATATTGAGTAAAATCAAGAAAAATAAACAGGAGCACTTTTTGCCACAAACAACTTGATATGATCACCATGAGGTCCCTGTGCACTGTAGAGGTGAAATCAACAATTATACAAAGTAAACAGATATGTTTTCATGCGGGTTTTAAATTGTTGTGATGTTTCAGCTTGTTTAACAAGACTGTTCCATAACTGTACTGTTGCATATTGGAAAGGGCGGGAACCATACAACTTGGTTTTGATAACTGGGGGAGTCAGAAGGGATTTCGATTGTAGCTGGTTTGTATACTCCTGAACTAAACTTAAACTGAATATAAATAGGGGCAATGCCATGGAGATACTGATAAGTGAAAACTAAAATATTAAAATGTATTCTAGCCTGTATTGGTAGCCAACGTAAATCATTTAGAGTGGGTTTGATGGATTCCCAAGTGCGAGTTCTGGTGACGAGTCTAGCAGCGGAAACGCTGCAATTTAAAAATGTGAGTGTCGGGTAGTCTGTAAAGTAGACTGTTGCGAGTATCTATACGGTACATGACCAAGGAATGAATCAATTTTTCAGTGGATTTCATATTATTTCATATCATTATGTTATGTGTTCCTTTGACACAGGTAATGACTGGATGATGTGCCCTCCTCATATACTAGGTGTGCCTGCCAAGGAACAGTCAAGTTTTGGATGCAAGGCTCTGGAGAAACTCTACAGCTATGTGGATCCACCATAACAAGCGGACTTGCAAAATGTGATTAAAAAACATTCAAGGCAACAGTTCTTTAGATTGACAGCAAGATACATAGAGGACTGTACTACATTGGCTCTAGGTAGAGTCTGTTCACTTCAATCTTCTAGTCACAGGTGTACGAGCCGGGGGGGGGGGGGGGGGCAAGGAGGGCAGTTCCCTCCCCCCCTCCGAAAATTGGTATTTGTGTTTTTGTCTGAGTAAAATTTCAGGCAAATCAACCCCTTCCCCCCCTTAACCAAAGAGTCCCCAGCCAGAAGCCTATGCTTCTAGTTTCCAAATGGAATTGTCATCACAATGATCGTGAGAACTGAGTAGCATTATGGGTAACATATGACACCCATGTGAATAAAATCTCTTTTTGGAGAAGTATTGGCTCTGAAAAGAACCCCGCTTAAGATGCAGTAGAGTCTAGAAAATTTAAAGAGTATGCTCTGCTCGTCTTCAATGATCGTTTGTGTTTTTGTGTAAACAGTCCTGCAAAGGTGTATGATTTGTTCAAATCATTATCTCAACTCTGGGATATAGATCCCTACTCCTGGATTGATGTCATCCTGCCACCAACTACGAGGTAAAACAATGGAGACGTGCCACACAATGGTGGGGCAATGAGCTTCCTTCCTTGCAGCCAGAACATTACATATCTTCACTTCAAGGGTTGTGAATGGTGCCAGATATGCTTTCCAACTATGCAACTACCACTGTGATCAACGTACATGCACCTGACACCTCTGACCTTTTGCTTCTTGTTTTCGATGGACATATGATGATTAAAGTTTTGGGTAAACAAAGACAAATAGACTAGAACGTGATTTTAACCAGCTATCTTTTAACCAGCTATTTTTCAACCATATTTTCAAGTGTGTGCACTTGTGTGAGGAGTACGCTTTTAGATCATAGGTGCGCTCTTTGGGGCATGCACAGGCAAGAGATTATCGCCTTAAGAAACCACTGAATTCTAATATCGATGCCCGTTTTTATCCTGAGGCATAAAGACACGGGATTGGTCTTCTTTCATTTCACCTCAAAACATAGTCTGGTAATGCCAAATAATAATAATACCTGGTTCTTATATAGCTCACATATCCTAGCTAGATCAAATTTTGAAACAAGCTTGTATTTAATACCAATGCCAAATTTATTTGGAATGAGTTTTACTTATTAGTACCTATGTACCTATTAGTATCATAACACATGGTGGGATTAGGGCAGCAACCAGGTTGAGATCTGCTGAAAGTTAATTATTCAGGAAGCATGAGCTTAGATAATGGGTTCTGCCTTGAGCAAGTTCAATCAAGGACCATAGCTAACCATAGTTTGACTAACTCTGATCGAACTCACGTTGGTCAACGATGGTTGGACTAGTCTAGTCGACTATTCGCGACCAGGCAATAGGTTGGTCGCATCGCTGGTTACCATTAGCGGTTTCATAAGCACAATGCACAGGGGACCAGTTATCAGAAAAATGATAAACGTTGTTTTTACCTTTTCTCATGGTCGCGTGGACGTGACGTGACATGACTACAGTCGTATGCACTTCAACTTCAGTTCGCATGCACTACGTACGTCACTAACCAACCACTAGTTAGCCATTGGTCCTTAATCGAACTTGCTCCTGGATTGAGTGGTCGTAAAATCCCTGGACCTTTTGGCTTTACAGTTATTTGGATTTAAAATAACAAAAATGTTACTTTAGAGGAAAAACACCAAGAGAAATCACACACATGTATGAAAAAAGTATAGCCTGGGTTTTATTCCTGCATGTTGTTAAAAAGCTGCATTTTTGACAATTAATGGCAGCAACATGATTAGATAGAACGAGTCACTCACACTTTTACTTCTGTTCATCATGATCAACCTTGTATTAGTAAAGATTGAATACAATATACAATATACGTTTTGTGAAGGATTTTGTGCACGTTCTTGTCAGGGCTTATTTCAGTTGCGACAATTAAAATAATCAACAGTTTTAGGCTCTTTAAATGCTTTTTTCTTGACTTTGACAGTTTTGCAGACAGAAGTATTTTTTTAGGATTTATACAGGTACAGTCTTTACAATCAGTCAGTTTTTAGATTTTTGAAACTAATTGTTTTTCCCCCAAATTAGCCATTCCTGTTACATTTTGTTGTCTTCAAGAGTTATGCGATTTCCAAAGTCTAACTCAGGGATTGTATTTTTTCTTGTAGGCAACTCCTCAGATGTATTTAAACCTATGAAAATACTGCAGCCTATAGAATCCCAACACCCAGTAAATAATTAGAGTCTTATCAAAGATCTGGTACTATGCCAAGCATAGTTGGGTTGACTGAATCCATCAGAATCAGGGAAAACCAGCGGAACAATTTTTTGGGAAGTCGGAAAAACTCATTCAACAATCATAATCTATTGTTAGATTGAGAGTCAAGTTATCATTCAATGATTGTTAAAACTACTTCAACGTTTGTAACATCCATGAATATTTCAGGACAATGGAGTCAAACATTTGTTTGAGAAAATGGAAACGCCCACTTTTTATCATGTGTATTATGTCTCAAAAAGTTGTAATGTTAGCATGTTTGTAAATGTAGTTCTCCACAGCAACTTTTGGCTTTCTCAAAGATAAAATTCCTTCAAGATATTGATTGCAGGCTCAAAGATCCACATTAGTCCTGCATGTAGCACCTTTGGTTGAAATGTGGTTGAATGTTATAATTGGCTTGTAAGAGATATCGTACTGTTACTTTTTTAAAAGTCCATCAAAGAAAGCAGTTACATGGGACGAATTGGAAGATAAGCCACATGTGGTAAGAACTGTAAATGAAGTTTGGGATTACTAATGCTTCACATGCTTCACCCTCAAACAGGCTGAATGGGGTCGGCTTCTGAAGTACCCAGTTGCTAAGGAACTACCTGTTATTATGCTAATAGTTAAAGTCACTTCTCTCCTACCGCCCCCCCATAGTCCATTGAATTACGCATGGTGTTTGCTCACTAGTGCAAACACACTGGACTTAACATGTAGTATGCATCATTTACGCAGTATTGTTGTATTATGATAGGGGTTATCCGTCCATTACTGACTGGACAGTTTTGTTGTGACTTGATGTTACTTTTAAAGAGTGTAGATTGGTGGTGTATGTTTTGTTTTTGCTGTTGGATATAAAACTTGAATTGATGTTCAGAAATCGTTTTGGTGTCCATAAAGTGAGTATTTGTTTATGTTCTAAAAGATGTTGGTATATATGTTGACCACAAGTTCATTTGTTCTTGAAACTGTAAACTGTTCTTGGACATTGCAATACCGGTAATGTTGTTCATGTAGGTAGAGAAGTTGACCCTATAAGTATAACAAATGCATGTAGAATCATAAGAATTGTCAGAGTTTATGTTCATATTAGGGTTGCCTTTGTGGATGTGTCATGGCTATGAGTTTTGGAGAGACCCAGTGGTGTCACAACTAAATGATTTGATCAGTATGCCATGACCTTCAATGGAATGAAACTACACTATACGGGCAGGACTGAGGGATTATACACCACATAGACCCAACAGCATCTTTTTGAAGACCATCTCAGAGCAAAGTTATTTTCATTAAATTGTTATACCTCCAAATCCATCATAATCAGAATCTTCCCATCCTTCCAGAGAAATGTTTACGATTTTACTACAGCAGAACTTCTAGATTATATTCCTTCATGCAAAGTTTCTAATCTGACTTAAAATACAACTTTTGTCCCCGTATTTAATTTAAGCATACAGGAAGGAACAGTTTATTTTCATCCATGTAATGTAATTTTTTTTCACAATAACAATACTTTCCAGAAACAGCTTTATTACCAGTGTAAAATAGTTGTTCAGAAAAATGTTCTTACAGAGTGACATTCAATGAAATTCTGAAGAAAAAAAATCCTAATATTAGCTATAGTAATAGTGTGATGATGGCTAAATTCAGTACAGAAAAACTGCATGCCAACATGCACAGTTGAAGTCCTGATCCTTAATGGAGGCAATTGCCTCCATTGGCCCTGATCATTGCCTTGGTGACCCTTAAAATGTTCCAATAGAAATTTACAATTTCCTCCCAGAGGTGCCCTTTACCAAGGAGAAAATGCCTCGGTGCCCTTCCTTGCCCTTCAAAAACGAAGCTTACAGGCCTGCAGTTTTGGTTAAACAACTGTGAGTAGTGATGCAACAGCGTGCACTTTTTCAGACTAGCCAGCAGGACCAGTTATACATTTGGCTTGACGTTTTATGATAGTTTTAAAGCTTATTCACTTGTCTATGTTTCATATAAAACATGGATACTTTGCAACACAGAAAAAAACAGCAAAATTTGGAATGATTTCTGACAGATTCTTCAACAAGCATTTGGCCAGTGGACCACTGTTTATTGAGAACTGTGATCCCACACAAAAAAAATCCATGGTATTCAAGTACAAAATGCAAAAAAGAAAGAAACTGAGCTAATAATAAGGTTGTTCTGACGGAAATTGTTGAATGCTACCTCATGTACTGTAAACACTCACTGATGAATAGTGCAGACGATTCTAATTAGGAATGAGCCTCCTGAACTTAATATATTTAGTCATTTAATAATGGCCTAATGTCTTGTGAGCTTCTACATGTACATGTACAATGGTAGTTATATATTTACATGCAATTAATCAGCTGAAATGCTTTAAAGAGAAGGTACTGATAAGTAATTATCCAAAAAGAAAGTTTCAATCTAAAATCTCAGTGTCAAACCAGGTTCATATTTGTACCAATCTTCCAAAGAAATAGTTCCGTCTGAAATACTGGCAAAGCTGAGGACTTGGCATTTGAAAACCAAACTTAATCACATCTGCTTATTTTGATTGTCGTAATAAAAACAAGCTGGATGTGAATGTGCACAAATACCTGAACATTTTTTTTTTCATCATAATCTTCTCAAAAACATTACTAAAAAATTTAACGAAATTTTCAAAGGTTGCTTAGTGAAAACTACAGGATGAATATTAATTTGCTCTTTCAAAAACCAATCATGTAATTTACCTTAGAATAAAAAAATAAAAAAAACTTAATGAATTAATCAGGTACATAATGTTGCACAGGGACCTCTTTTTGAAAGTGTTTTGCATGCAGTTTACACTGAAAATATTGTCAAAAAATGGTACAGATTAAACAAATTTGTTTAAAAAAATATTTTGAGCATTAATATCCCGACTATGAAAGGACAGACAAATAATTAAAAAACCTACCTGATGAACAGGTCATGAAAACATCAAATTGAAAGTGTTGATGCTATGTTTGCTGTTAAGATTTACACTTTCCTTCTTTTATTCACACAGGTCGTCAGACATAATTTGAACTTAAACTGTTCTCAGTGACTGAAGATTGGAAAAGGAAACGAAGAATGAGTTGATTAAGAGATAGTGAAATTGATGACAGATCTTCATTTGAGATTTTATCATCTCGATCATCAAAGAGACCCATAACAAGATGATATTTGTCTACTTTAGAATAGATTTTCTCGTGTTAAATAACCCATAGGCTGCAGTGGTCGCATCAATAAATAGTGATCTGAGAAAGTTTTAAGAAACCCGTACAATAGTCAACCTCATATATTGCTTTAGCGTGATAAATTACAATCAGAAATGGGCGACATGGATGAAGTGGGCAATGTTAAACAAGGCAAAGGTGAAAGCAAGGAGACTGTTGAGTCCGAAAGTTCCAAACCAGAAGAGAATAACATTACAATGATTGATCAGTCCAGTGTAGTAAAAACAGACGGTAGAAGGTCCCCATTAGGTGGTAATGAAATTAAAGAGAACTCTGGTGATGTAACAGAGATGAATCTAGTCAATGGTGAAACTGATCAAGCTATAAGAAGGGATAGTACCCATAGTCATAGATCCCGACACAGCAGTGGAGGCAGCTCAAGCTCTAGGAGAAGTCGAAATCGACATCAATCCAAACACCATGATGAGGATGCTTCAGGTGTGAGATCAAACTCAAGGACTCGGTCAAGCAGTGCGGGTAAACATCGGACTAAACACAGCAATCGTGCAAAGAACAGCTCCGTGGATACCGCCATGACTGCTGATCCTGAGGATCGGAGTGAAGAAGATGCAGAAATCTCTGTGGTTCATGTCGACAGCTTCACTCTTGATACCACTGACAAGCCACCACGTGTATCCTCGGGGAAAGACAGACTGCACAAGGAGGAAAAGAAGATTGAAAAGAAGTTGCTTCATGAGAAAGAGAAGTACGCTGCACAGAAACAACAACTGAGAGCCAAGATGGAGAGAGCGAGGAGAAAAGTTAAAGAGGAGGTAGGCATTACAAATGAATTTCATTCCAGTTTTCGTTTCACTAACAAACACTACAAATTTCTGAAGTCCTGTTCACTTAGGAATATTAAGCAAACACAACAAAGAAGAAAACTAACCAAGAAAATTGTACAGAATGTAATTAACTGAGTTTATACATGTATTTATATGTCTGAGTTCATGCCCAGTATTTTGTTTTGAAAATAGCTTTCAAAACAAATATTGTCAAAATGCTTCACAACCACTCCATCTGCAAGTACATGTACACTGTACACAATTTGTCTGTATTCTGTATGCACATTTTGGTAACAATGTGAACAGAGCTATTCCATGCCAAATTAAAAAGACAAGGCAACCAAAGAAAGTCTGTAAAATTGGGTTCATTTCATTTGACCTGTTTTTGAAAACCATCTGTCTATTTTGTCTGTTAAATTTTAGGTATTCACCAATTTTGTGTTGACAATTATAGAACATAAACACTTGTGTGAATATTTGATAAGGATGAAGGTAAATTTGTTGAAAAGATACACAAATACATATACATTTAACCAACACTTTAATGTAAATACAAGTAGAAAATGTAAAAAGTACCCTAGGTTATTTCATATTACATATTATGTGCTGGGTATAAATCAAGTCTTGTACATGTAAATTAAGCCATTAGTTTAAATGAATTAACTATTCTTAGTATTTCAATTGCAGTTCTATTGCCATTGATGGATAGTACTAGTAGTAGTTGCTCCATTTAATAATCAACTCATAATATTTGTATTGCTTTTGCAAATATCCAAGGGTCTTCATACCCGTTAGCGATAAGAGCATTAATCGTCAACCAATCACACTACATATATATAATAAATAGCAGCTGCTGTATTTGCATACGCCATTTCTTTTTTGTTCAGTGTGAACTTCAGTCTTCATTCAAGGTTATCATCCCTGGTTGAATATATGACTAGAATAGACCGATCCGACCAATGTTTACATGTCATCACGTGACCTATTGTGGGTACTATGTCATCTGAGCTGATGGCAAACTACGTGCAAATACATGCCGTGACCGACAGAGTCACACCAAAAGTCGGCTTTTGGTAATAATAACACAGTTACTAAGCCATTTGATTCAAGTTGTATGTTGTGACATTAATCACATTACTGTTTCACAAACTACCAGCAGTATTCTACTACAAAAGAGGTTTAATTTGAGTTACACACTACCAGCATCGGATGACTATGTAGCCACCCGCCTGTTATTTTGTTTGTAATGTAGGCCTAAATCACTTTAAAAAAGGGTAAAGATCGTTGGAAAAGTGAGCATTTATACCTAACTAGCGAAATTTCAAATAGGTAAAGGAATCACACAGTTTTTGAAAGCATTTTTATCGGATGATTAAGCTTCAAAACTTTGAAATTCTTGTGTTGAAAAGTGTGTGATCGCGGTCGTCTGGCCTGAACATTCCATCGTGCATTAGTACACAACATGCACATTTATATGTTACTTGTACAGTTTCCAAGACTTGCTGGAACTGTCCTTACTGGCTTTATTCAGTCACTCGAAGGTCTCTGGTACAAACTCTAGAATATTTTTCACAGATTTCGAGAAAGAAAAGCCTTGATCTAATAAACAAATGCAACAATTATCATGTACCGTACCGCACTTGCCTATGGAGGCAGCGTGTCTGTTTACATTTAATACCCACAGCAGGTCACGTGACGTGGGTCGCGCAATCAGTCTATTGGATGGAAAGCAACAGAGTACACATATGAAGTTTGCGCTAGGGGCTACCCGGAACTTAAATAACCATTTAATTTTTATTATGGCATTATAAAAGCTGGAATATTTATAGCTCCTGCAATGTCAGCGTCAGTAATCAAACCATTAATTCATGGGATACATGTAAATATGATGTAGTCAATCAGTTATTCTCAAATTGTTTGTTTTGTTCCCTTCTGTATAGCCTATTCCACACTTAAGCCTGCATTGTATAATGCATTTAGTACATGTAGTTCTCAATGAAAACCACTCATCTGGAATGAGTTTTATGAGGGCAATTTGTACCCCTTGGGCGTAAAATGACTCTGAATGCTAATAAGCGTTCCCCCTTTGTGACTCTGGTGAACCCCAGACAATGTATCATATTTGATAGCTGACTGCCATGGAGTTTGTACATGGCATTACCCAACATGGCTGCAAAACGATTTTTTCCCGGGGTCATGCAACCTCTCTCGATCTATGGGTTATAGTCAAGACCACTTCTACACCAGACTGCTTCAAGATCTTTCCTCTAATGCCTCATCTTGAGAATATCTGGAGTATGCCAGAGATGATGTTTCCTATGGCTGTTTTGGGGGGCTGACAAGGGAGCATGCTGACTGATGGTCTGAAGCAAAGCCTGATTGTACATGTACATGTTGTGCAGTGTAGTACATAAAGAGGATGGGACATGCTAGAAGTCTCTCTTTAAAACAAGTTTTAAATCCCTAAATACACCTATATCTACCACGAAAAAACAGTGACAGAATTAAAGAATGCGTGGTTATTCAATTACAAAGGCAGTTTCCAAGCCTCTTTTCACCCCCCCCCCCCCCCCCCCCCCGCCTTGAGCCAAAATCAGAACAACAGCAGTCGGTGCCTGAAAGTTGTCTCCAGAAATTCTAAAGAATAGTGACGTTGCAGGAAGTACTCCTCTGTCAAACGGCTGTTTGTTGTTACTCATTGAAGCATTGCTCAGTGCAGACAATCCGGGATGCAGTACTTCCAGTGATGTCATGATTTGTTTGCTGCCCTCATTTCCTCGATTTTGATAAATTTAGGCGGCGGGCTAGTTAAAGGAGTAAAAACTCCCTGCAAATATCACTTCTTTTGTCAATTTAATGTCACAAAAGAGAAGTTTGTCCGATGCAATAATTATAGAAAGCAGAAAACTAAACAATAATGTCAACATCAGTCAGGGCAGTTTTCAAGGGGCAAGGAGCCATGCCTTGAACTCAGGTCCAAGTCAAAATGCGGCTTGTCAAGTGACTTGAAATTTCTGAACCTGGGGTCTGAGACTGTTCAAATCAACTGTTATTAAGCTGAGTAGCAAAGTTGAATGATACACTGAAGTGGAGAGAGAGATAGCTTTTGATGACATTGATGTTGAACCAACGCTGGAGGTCATCATCACAAACAATAACAAGATCGAGGGTATGGTTTCTGGAATGTGTTGAACTCGTCATAAGTGAAACCAGTCATTCTCAGGAGTTCTTGAAAGCGACAGACATCTGGAGTGTCCACACTATCAACTTGTAGATTGAAGTCACCATTATTGACAGTTCTACCAGAGTATAGTGCTTGCGTTAAATCCATGATGTCCTTGACGAGAGTAGACCCAGAGAGTAGAATATGTTCAGACAAGCTGAATGAGCCAACAGGGGTTTTAAAGATGATTTATAAACAATGCCAATTCCGCCACCTCTCCTAAGTATAATATAGGTAGTTGGTGCCCCAAAATGAGTACCAATGGCCGTGAGTTCTTCAATAACTGGTGAATTCCCATCTCTTAACCAGGTTTCAGTATGAGGAGAGCAATGTCAATATTCTTGTCTAGTATTAGTATGGAAATGACGAAAGCCTTGTTGCAAGAGCGACACTTTAACAGTAGAAAATGAACTGCCATGCAACTATCATGCAACTATCATGCAACATGTTGATTTTGATCAAGTTTGTGGGGCAGTCACCTCTATGATATACATTGTCATTTACATTGACCCAACTGTACTTTCCATTTGAGTTGATTTTGGGTTGTTAAAACGGGCATCGTTTTTTTTCTTCTGCTGATGATCTAATTCCCCTGCGGGTAAGTTTTGCTACATTTTTATACCCAGTTCTCTGAGCCTGCGGTAGACAAGTGGCACACTGGTTTAGAAATGTGCAAACAATACAGATCGTGTGCAATGTACAGCAGCAAATTCATCAAAGTGAAGAACGTTAGTGTAGAACAAAGGTGGAGGGTGCTTGGTCTGGAACTCTCCACCCGAGCAAAAGAATGCATACAGAAGCACCAATGAAGAAGATATCTGCTGAGAACAAAGGTGGAGGTGATTGATCTTGAACTCCCTATCCGAGCAAAAGAATGCATACAGAAGCACTAATGAAGAAGATATCTGCTGAGAACAAAGGTGGAGGTGACTTATCTTGAACTCCCCATCCGAGCAAAAGAATGCATACAGATATCTGCTGAGAAGAAGAAGCTGAAATCAGCTTAAAAGCTGACATTACAAATAGTTGAGTCTCATTCCACGTAAGCGTGTTGCACCTCGATCACACCCACACATGCAACTATTGCGCACAACCGTATGGGGGTCAAATTTTCCACCACGGTTGGTGAAGTTATTGGACATTTTCAAACAACGGCCACTTCAGATACTGTTAAAGGCATTATTAATCATATATTCCATGGGAGTTTGATGGTCATATTTTAAAAGAATCCACCCGCTGTAGTAAAATGAAAAGTTGATGTTAGTTTGTGACCCCGGCGTGTTATGCCAGTGCAGTGCAAGCACTGCTGCCGATGCGTTGAGTATATACGGCTGTCACTTTCTTCACGGGCACCAGCCCACCTTTGCCACATGAGTACCTGGTACTTCAGGTCCAGTGGAGGATGCTGGAAGCTTTTTTTATGATTTCCATTAAACTAATACACCCGCTACCCGAAGTATAAGTACAGGTACTATACGCGGATTGTGCGTGCATTGTGTGGATGGCACACCTAAACTTGCACAGACACACACTGGGTATCTGCCCTCATGTGCTAAATCCGTCGTGCGTTATTGCGAAAAAGTTACATGGCACGCGCGCTGCACATAATTGAGAAGCGACTTAGTAAAGTTGAGTACAGACGACCAAGTTGAGACTCTGCGTGTACAAACTATTTGTACCGGGTAATGGAATTCCCACACACACCCCTGTTCATTGTGTACCCTTCATGCTGTCAAATTTGGGGTTAACCCATGTTCAAGTGGGAGTAGGAGGGTCTACTGTTTTGACACTCAAAGAAAGTTTTCAACATGGTCTATAAAGTAGCTCTCCTTGTTTGCCCTGTGCTTATGGTCCAATTGTGTGCAGTTTTTTTTTACTGAATATAGTTTGAGGCACAATTTATTGTGTGCTTCAAACAGAATGGTGTATAATGCATTAAAGACCATGTTGAACATTTTTCAGTATGTCAAATCATTAGGCCACCCACTCCAACTAGAACATCTTCCAATCAGATTGCTCAACGGGAGTGTGATAATAAACCATATCATACTCCCAATAGTCTATATTGCACTCTGCGTAGTTTGAGTATCATATCATGCGTCATGCTCCGTATACAGGCAGTTCAAAATGACGTTCTAAAATTTGCATATCGCATGTTTTGCTCTTCATCAAATAATGCTCAAAGTTGTATTATCATCCAGTTGAATGGAAGATAAATTCGTTATCACACTCGGGCTCGTGGAACACGGGAAAATAAAGCGCGTCTGCATACCATATCCCACAAGGCCTCAGCCTCGTTGGATATAGGACGCAGAAGCGCTTATTTCCCTTATTCCACTCAATAACCTATACTGACCATGACTACATGTACATGTACTGTATCCTTTGCTGTTCACAGATTGCTCAGTATGAGACTGAGCTGAATGACAAACGTCAGGACTATCTGAGCAAGATGACAAATCTACAGCTGGATGAGCAGCATGATGCACTCAGTCAACGTATGGAAGAATTAACTGACATAAGACAGGAACTGGATTCTAGATTCCAGCAGTGTATGCAATATGAGGAGGAGGTAAGAGATAACAGATTCTACATCATCTAAATAAAGAACAAGGGTAGTAGGCCTGGGTCCACTCTTGGTCTACAAGATGAAGCCCCTCGAACCTCCTTGGGTGTTACAGAGGTTTAACAGATTCCACATCACCATAAATAAAGAACAAGGGTAGTAGGCCTGGGCCTACCCTTGGTCTAGAAGATGAAGCCCCTTGAACCTCCTTGGGTGTTACAGAGGTTTAACAGATTCCATATCACCATAAATAAAGAACAAGGGTAGTAGGCCTGAGCCTATACTCTTGGTCTAGAAGATGAAGCCCCTTGAACCTCCTTGGGTGTTACAGAGGTTTAACAGATTCCGCATCACCATAAATAAAGAACAAGGGTAGTAGGCCTGGGCCTACTCTTGGTCTAGAAGATGAAGCCCCTTGAACCTCCTTGGGTGTTACAGAGGTTTAACAGATTCCACATCACCATAAACAAAGAACAAGGGTAGTAGGCATGGGTCCACTCTTGGTCTAGAAGATGAAGCCCCCTGAACCTCCTTGGGTGTTCCAGAGGTTTAACAGATTCCACATCACCATAAATAAAGAACAAGGGTAGTAGGCCTGGGCCTACTCTTGGTCTTGAAGATGAAGCCCCCTGAACCTCCTTGGGTGTTACAGAGGTTTAACAGATTCCACATCACCATAAATAAAGAACAAGGGTAGTAGGCCTGAGCCTACTCTTGGTCTAGAAGATGAAGCCCCCTGAACCTCCTTGGGTGTTCCAGAGGTTTAACAGATTCCACATCACCATAAATAAAGAACAAGGGTAGTAGGCCTGGGTCTACTCTTGGTCTAGAAGATGAAGCCCCCTGAACCTCCTTGGGTGATACAGAGGTTTAACAGATTCCACATCACCATAAATAAAGAACAAGGGTAGTAGGCATGGGTCTACTCTTGGTCTAGAAGATGAAGCCCCTTGAACCTCCTTGGGTGTTCCAGAGTCTTAACAGATTCCACATCACCATAAATACAGAACAAGGGTAGTAGGCATGTGTCCACTCTTGGTCTAGAAGATGAAGCACCCTGAACTTCCTTGGGTTTAACATAGGTTTTACAGATTCTAAATCACTGTCAATAAAGAACAAGGGTTGTGGGTTTCCTGGGTGTTACTGAGGATACCATCATTACAAAATCCTCAAATCAACACAAAGAATTAATACAGGCTATAAACGAAAACAATATCAATTTTTTAAATACTATTGTTTATCTCTATTAGATTGAAGAAATAGAACGATACCTTGATAGAAGACAACAGCTTTGTAATAGCAAGGAGGAGGACCTTAGACGCCTTGATGACGTGAGTAGGACCTGTGTTGATACTGCAATGTACAAATTCAAATAACATTATAAATTTCATAATAAATTCTGCAGAAGTAGAATAAAAAATTTAATGTATGAAATTGATTTCTTTGCTTTTTGATGTAGCAACTGGACACATTACAACAAGAACTTGAATTGGACAAGGAGCGTCTAGAGAGGGCAGGCTTCGATGTGAAAAGTGTTGGATCGAGGTACAGTGGAAAAAAATAAGCAGTTTAAGATTGGAAATCATAAAAAATTTATAGCTTCATTCGAGAAGTTTGATGATTAGAAAGTTTATACCAGGACCAGTCCTCCAGAACAGTATTTCAGAAATGAGACAATTGCATTTTGAAGATTACCACTGGTTATTTTGCAGCATTTAAGGAATTTAATCTTTGAACGTCATTATTATTAACTTGGATCTAAATTGTGTTTTGAATAATATGTCCACTTTTGTTATATATTAACGGACAATGCAAACAGTCAGAGTTTAATTTTGTACAGTAATAAGATTTTTAAATGGATGAAAATACAACTAGCTGAATGAACAGGTGAGTTATCGGTTTCAAATATTTGAAGCAGATAAGCCACATGCACGTCACTTTTTTCATTTCTTTTTTAAATAACCACAGAACCGGCCACACTTGGGGATTGTTGTAGTAGATGTTGTTTACTGCATAAATAGCCCAACAAGGCCGCAATGCACCTTTAAAGGCAAGTCACAAAGACAATTTTTTTTATATATTTTTTTTACAAATCCTTAGAGAAAACTCAAGCTCAATGCAATTCCTATGGCAATCAGTGCAGCCAGCTTGTGTGAAGTGTGGCTTATACATCACACTTACAAACAGAATAATCTGGTGGCCAAATCACATACAGTTCACTATTAAGATGATGGCGCAAATCTTTTAATGACTCCTTGGCAACTGAACTAGTTGGCACAAAGCCTGAAGTTTCTGGGGCAACTCTTTGATATGAAACTTTCTTGTGTGTATTATCTTGGTTTGAACATGTAGGAAACGAGCATCGAGCTTCAAGTCATCTACAGAGAATGACAACGATGATTATATCCTTAAAATCAATCTTCGTAAATGTCAGGGTGACCTGAAAAAGGCAGAGCAGTTGCTGAGTGAGAGGGACACAGAGGCAGCTGAGGCCAAGGAAGAGGTAGCTACAGATCTTACTCAAAGAAAATGAGAGATATAGAGCTCAACAAACCCAACTTGTCATTTTGTTTACTCCTCTTGAAAGACAATGTTGAACCCTGGCATTGGTGACAACTAAATCTCATGAAATAAAGAGCAAGTAGGTTCCTAAAGCTCAAGTAGTGTAAAGTAATGATTACCCTAAAAAAACAGTTCTGCTGGAGACACTGTGACTCACATTAAAGTTGCCTTGTTTAAAGACAACATAATATTTACAAAAATGCAGTATGCACTTGAGATGCTACTTTTAAACCAAACTTGCAACTTTGTTTTTGGAGAAAAGGAGGAAACTGCGAAGTACACACACTTTTGTACAGTATTTCTCAGTTTTTCTATGACACTATAAAAACAAACTAAAAAGGGGAGTTCAGCTGAGAAGTTGCATGCCTGTTTAAACACTGTATTTCTAAAAAAAGTAATTGCCAATGTGATTGTTAATTTAAGGCATTTGGTCTGTTTACATTAATTCTGACATTGTTGATGAAGTCAACTTTTTTTTTTCTGTTTCTGTTTCTGCCAGATATCATTATTACAATCCCAGAAGAAGAAACATAAGGAAAAGATTAAGCAGCTTGAAACCCAGTTGTCTGTCGCACTGAGCCAACTGAAGAACCAACCAAACTCTACGCACTCTCCAAATGCAACGCTGAACAGGCAGGCTTCCATTCGCTCTCATGTGAGCCTTGATCGTTTCAAATCACCCGGGGACCTAAGCATCAACCAGCAAGCTCAGTTGAATCGTTCCTTGTCGGGAAAGGATAAGGATCGCACATCACCAGCAGCAAAGAAATACCTTAGCTTCAGCTCCTCTACAGTTAACTCCCTCCCTAAGAGTGATAGTGACCGCAGTAAGGGGTCATCTGAGGGTGCCCAAGTGAACGGTAACGCCCTTGAAGATGGGGCTAGAGCACAGAGCTCACCTGAAGAGTCTGGTGGAGAAATGAGAACTGTCAGTACTACATGTTCAGTTATGTAGTATGAATTAAAAGCGCCAGTGTCAGTGGATATTTATACCATAGTGACTACCTTTACCCCTATGCGGTTACATGTACATACACCAATGCTACTGTGAAAGGCTGGGGAGTTTAGTACAATTCTAGCAAGTTTTCTTTTTTACATCTACATCATTGATTATATAAAAGTGCCTGTGTCTGTGATGCAATAACTACCAGCCAGTCCTATCAACCTGCGCTCCAAACCTTAAACTTCCTGTAATTGTTTCCAGTACCTACAATCTTTACAGAGTACGCACAAACTTTTCTGACCCATATTGGCCAGTACATTGCACCAATGGTGCTTTTTAAATTTGTTATAAGATGTTTTGGTGGAGCAGGTTAAAGATATATGATCATAATCAAGCCGATTTTACCTTGAAAATGAATCCAAATGTTGAATTACTATTTTTTGTATGATGACCAAAGTTGTTAACTTTCAAATGAGATATCGAACAAAATAAAATCCATCAACGAAAAATGACAATTAATTAATTTAAAAAAAGTACTTTTGTGTGGAACACAACAAATAAACATTGCACGCTTCCTGCTCAATTTTAGCCAGGTGCCTTGCGACACAGACAAAATGCAGGCGAAAAGACAGTGTAATATAGCTGACTTCTGGGTACCAGCAGCGGGCACGGCGGTTGTACACATCATTTTTATAGCCATCTACAAGGTCAAAACACGATTTATTAATTAAATTTTTTTTATATAAAATAACATGCTCTTTTAAAATTCCTTCCCTAGAGTAAATTCATTTTCAAGGTGTGATCGGCTTGAGCACGGATCATCTTTAATTACCAGTAAATTTGTGGTCTAAGAGGTTTTTTTAAGTCTAAAACAAAAGAGTTTTTTTAGTCTTGAATGGACACAGTGTAGTTATTCTCCTCAGGGTCTATGTACATGTTGTACATCAATAAATGTTTGTGATTATTTATTACACACACGCACACAGATCTTTGTTATTTGATTGGGAGAGCATGCATCAGATGTCATCCATAATTTTTGCCATAAGGAAACCATGCTTGCCACGCTTGGTGCTTGCCATGTGAACCAGAAACACCGGGGTAAACCCCTACTCTTCCACGATAAGTGTTCTGGGTTCTTTTACGTGCACTACCTATCCTAGTATACGGGACCTACGGCTTAATGTCCCATCCGAAGGACAAAGCAATTATGATATTATAAGTATCTTGCTCAAGGACACAAGTGCTGCGACCAGGATTCGAACCCACATTCTGCTACCAACAACACCAGAACTTGAGTCCAGTGATCTTAACCGCTCAGCCACGACAGTGGATATTAGCTCCTCAAGGTGTTGAAAGTTGACAAACTACTTCCCGAGGCAAAGACAAAGTTCAGGGTTGGTGATATTGGAAAAGCAGAATAGATTAGTTTCAAATTTAGGGGTGAACAACAACAAAGTGCAGGCAAAATGACGGTGTAATATAGCTGACTTCTGGGTACCAGAGCGGGCATGGTCGTCGTACACATTTTCTCATAGGGTGGTTGGCCACAACAATCGCTTCAAAAAACAACATTTTCATAGCCATGCTCTACAAGGTCAAAACGCAATTTATGAATTTTATTTGTTATGAATTAACATGCTCTTTTGAATTTTTGCTGGATTCAATTAATTTTCAAGGTAAAATTGGCTTGAGCACGTATCATATATCTTTAACAAACCACCCGACCTCAACAAATTTGTTTTTAAAGAGTGAAGGAAAAAGAAGGGAACTGAAAATAAATAAAGGAAATAAAATACCAACAAACCTAAAGGTAAAACATAAACAAAAAAATAGATTATAAATCCTAGTACTTTGTGTAAAATTATGAACTGGAATGTGCGTTCAAGTACATGCATTGATTACATGTGCTTTAACTTCATACTTAATGTGTAAAGTGCTTCTAGAAGTTCCAGTGTTTTATTATAAAGGAAGCTTGTACTCTCTAAATGTGAAAGAGTGAAAAACCACTCTTGCAAAGAGCCATATGGCGGACAACTATTTTGAGAGTGCAAGAGGGGTATCATAGTGAACTTGAATCATAGTGAAGTTTCGCTCCAAATTCACTCAAAAGGGGTGTGATGCACAGTGAGTTTCACTCTCAAAAGAGCCAAAATGACACCACTCAGGCGAGAGAGTGAAATTTTCCCCTCTTTCACATCTAGAGAGTAACATGGGACAAATATGGCCAGTAATTGTACAATGTACCTTTTCAGGTGATAAAATGTGTGCTTTTATTTATTATAATATTTGGTTCTTTAATTATTTTTAACCGATACTTGTGCTGAATGAGTTAATCACTGTTAAATCCATTATATTATTCTGAATTTCTGTATATATTTTCAAAAATTGTAAAGGCCAAGTTAGTTGTGTTCTTATATTTGTCAATAAGCCAATGAGTGCCAGAAAAGAAATTTCTCCACTTTGTATGAACTGTTATTAAGTGAGTTCTTCCTAATTAGTTGAGTAGGACATTTATAGTAATCTCCCCAATGAAATAATACTGCATGCCACCCTAACTAAACTTAACCCAAAATGTCTTCCAAACTAAAAGTTAAAAAAGGAAAAAGCAACAACTTTTTTTAACTCTGTATTTGTTATGACCGTCTATCAGACCCTACTCTCAAACTTTGAAAATAATATACAAAACATCACTGACTGATACGAGTTGTAAAGTCAAAGATGTGCACATGAACTTATTGAAATTTGCAACTTTACAATCTTCAGCATTATTTGGAGGGGTCTGCATCCCAATGGGGGGATAATAAAAGTAAGTCTAGTCAGTTTTGAAAAGTGTCTACCTAAGTTTTGTTTAGAAACCTATGTATGATCAGTGTATTTCACAAATTTATCCAATCCACTTTCCACAGCTCCTTTGTTGAACGTAAATGGATTTAAGAACCTCACCCATGGTTAAGCTTAGTTGCAGCTGTTTGGTAGTGTTTCACCACCTACGAACATACCTCATACTGGAGGTACTGGGTAATGGAGGTACCTGCCTCTATGCCCCTGGCCATCCTGTTGGTATTTCAATGTGTCACATGCGCGCACATTGGTAGTCCGCGCATACGTTTTCGCTGACTTTTGGTTCCAAAGCTGGCATTCGTATGTGTGTAATTTAACTTAAAAACCGGTGAGACAAATCTCTTAAAGGCAAAGTATACCTTTGGTTTTTTGAACCGTACGTTTGCCTTAATGCTATATAATTGTAGATATATACCATAAAACTAACCTGTGTAAATTTCATTTCAAAAGGTGGCAGCATTTTTGAGATATCACCAAAAATCTGGAGCGGTTGTGTTCACGCAGAAGAAGTATCCGTCATTGGAATACACATTCTGAGAAGCGTTACGGCCATAACGCTTCTCAGATTCAAATTTTTGGGTGATAAAAAGTGATATATTTCTCCATAACTGCAGTACTTCGAAGTGAAACGTTTCTCAAAATGCATTATACTATCCAAAGCTGCTGTACTTCTTACCAAGTAAGTTTTTATTGCCAAAAATTTTCAGAGTCATTACCAAACGTATGCAATGCCTTTAAAACAGACGAGGATATTGTTGAGAATATTTAGTGTCTGCACAACACTTGTGTTAAATACAACCACCTAGCTTAGTTAGTTTTTATGTTATTTGTTGTAGAAAATGTTGGCCACGCATTTGCAATGGGGATTTTTATGGTGTTTGGAGCTGGAACGTGTGAGGTGGGCGTGGTTAATGCTGTAATGACATCGGACTTACAACAGGATTGCCTTGATGCCCCATGGAAATGCTCCTGTATAAATTTAAATACCCTTCGAGGAGGTTTCTTTTACCAAAGAAAAACTCTACCTTGCCCTAAAAATAACCAAGTATCAGTCCTTTATGAGGATTGTTTATAGTCGGCTCATGGCTGTCAAAGAACTTCAATGACAGTTTGGCAAATCTGAGAATGGTATCATGAATATGAATGGGACCAGTCTGTCGATAGAAATGACAAGACAAAACTAAAAGAGAGAAATGGGCTGGTAAAGACAACAACAAAAAATCCCCGAGAAAAAGCTTAACAATAGTTGTTTGGACTTACCCTCTCTGCAATTGACAGCAGCTTCTTCTCTAGTTTGGTGCTTGCTATTTTATCCTGATTTGCAAGGTGGAGGCTGCCACTTAACAGGCCCTATATAAATAGCAATCAAAAACATGTTCTTCATAAATTCTCAGAGCCCTCCCAGTCCCAGGTGCCTACCACTTCATTAAAAAACATGTTCCCTGCCCACCCCACCCCCCATGCCCCCATTGAAAAAATCATGGCTGCGCCGCTGGATGGTAATTACAAAAACAAAAATTTAGATTAAATCTGAAAGCTTGACTCAAAACCTTCATACCAGTACCTATGTAAATGAGAGACACGCACGGCCGACCAAATAATTGACAACTGCCCCTTGTACTCTCCATTAAATGGCCGAATTGGACTGGAGACACAGAATCCACCATCAAGAAGATGGCTGACAAATGGCTGTCCCAATGTATGAGCAACAACTCGAAAGAAGAGGGTGCAAATGACCACTGTTTGACATGATCCCCATCTAAATTTGAAATTAATAAATACAGAATGTAATATACCCTATTAATTATAGGGGAAAAACTGAGTAAAACAATGGGTAAGCCAAAATGAAGGACTAAGTCTAAGTCTGACTTATGAGCCAAGAAGTTAATTGAAAACCAAGAATTTTAATTTACCTTGGAAGGTGGTGTCTTTTCACAGGAAGCTGATGACTCTTGCTTATAAATGCCCACAATAGTCCTGGGTTAAAAGAAAATATAATCAAGTTACAAAAGTAATACTTCATTCAAGTAAGATTTTTGATGACATAATAATAATGAAGTACTAAACCACAGAGGAAACTGAAAGGGTACATTTTGTTAAATTTTTGGGTGAGCAAAGAAAAAAAAAAAATTGATTTGAACCAGAGACTTGCGGATTGGTAACGTGCTGCACTCTACCAACTGAGCTATCTAGCCCTAATGTTGGCGGTCTCTCTTTTTTGTCAATAACTATCTATGTAAGGGGGTGTGGGGGTGGGGGTGCCAGTTACCCTCAAGTTTCTGATACAAACTGGGAAGCGGTAGTACAGAGATCACCTTTAGGGTTGTGACTTTTTGTTTCAAATATCAAGTAATAAACTACGAGGGAGACTGACTGAGTGAATGCAATTCTGTTTTTGGGTGATCAAAGAAAAGATAAAAAAATAATCACTTTAATTTTGTCCTCTTCAAAAACAAACTGTTGGGTAACCCTAATAGGCCTTGTGGATTGTACTGATCATAAACACATTCACTCATGATATAGTTTTGCTGGCTTTTAGAAATAAAAAAGAAGATCTTTTTAAATCAAGCAGGCCTAACTTAATCATTTTCACTTCCATGTGTTTACATTTTACGAGGATTGACATGTCCCTATACAACTAGAAATGGACAACCTATAACCTTTCCGAGCAGCTTGTTCAAGGTGGTTGACACTACCGCAGCTATGGCCGCCATATGCGCGTGTGACGCGACAATATCCCATCAGCCACACATATGTACCAATCAGCATGGAGGATTCACAGTGGGTGTGCGGTCATAGCCGCAGAGGTGTAAACGCCCATGAACGAGCTGCTCAGATTAGTCTATAGAGGTTTGAACACACCAGGGTTAAGTTAGAAAATATGGCAATTATTGGCAACGGGATAAGCTCAGTCTGTGGGTCTAACTGAAATTTAGTTTTCAATTAATATATGATGATTTTTTTCCCGACATTACAATTTACATAAAGAGGGTTGGGAAAAAAGAACAAGAACTTTAGTTTGGGTGAAGGGTCTTATTTCACGGAGAAATTCATTATGAAAATACATCATTTGCAAGACTCAGCTTTTTGTTAACTCTTGCACCACTGTAACAAGATAATATTTCAGATGTACGCAAATTCTAAGATGATTTTTGAGCGTAATGTGTAAAAAGAAAAAATACATTGCTTTAGAACTGTTATAACAATAATTTTTAACCCAAAAAATAGTTTTAAATTTGAAAGCTCACCGATAAAGTTCAGGAAAGTTCATACCAGTACTCATCCTTTGAGTGAAATAATTTTGTCTGAAATACTGTCAAAGTTGAGAAATAGCAATGGATGACACATCCCTCAAAAAGTTCAAACTTATTATTGGCTATTCGAAATATAATAAACACTTCACCAGTTTCAATAAGCTGAAATGACTTGAATTGAAATACAATTTGCGCCCTCTGTTGACGAGTTTTAAATGGATCTTTTTTCTTTACCCACAATGAATGAGAATGTAATGCCTTTGTAGTGATATTTCTTCAAGCAGGTAAAAAAACACATAATGTAGCGGCAGATCCCAGCAATACCTTGTACAGAACTCCAGCTACAAATGGTCACTTAAATAAGAGCTGTAGATTTTACAGTGACAATTACTGTGGATTTAAACTCACAATAAAATAATGAAATGCATGGATATAATAATTATGTAAATTGGCAACACAACCACTGGCTTTTAATTGTAATTAATAAATACCTAGGACAGTTTGTGGATTCTGATTGGTCAAAATGTGATCACGTGGGGGTGTATTAACGGCGATATAAAGACCGGCTAACAAAACAAGAAAATTTTAGCCGTTTATTTCGTTAAAAAGGTATTTATTAATGGGAATAACAGTGCGAGGACCCGGTCTTCACTGCTTGGTAATGACCTTGGGTGGTGGCTGGCTGCTGTTACGACCGCGCCTCCGGCTTGGTCGTTAACAGCGGCCAGCCACCACCCCGGTTATTACCAAGCAGTGAAGACCGGGTCCTCGCACTGTTATTCCCTAAATGTAAATGGCACGGCATAGGTTTTGGCGAAGAATCACGCATAACATGTGTTCGTTTCTGTTAATGTGGTTTTTACTATTCCTTTTTTTTTTTTTGTGCCTTGCAAAACATAAAAAGAAAGAACGGATGCATACGGAGCAGGAGACTATACTGGTTATCAAGTTAAAATGTCGCCCTCTTGTGATTGTTTTATTCAAATCGTCACCTTTGCAAAGATAATAGAGATCTTTGCTTCCGAGTCAGTTTAATTTACTTTGTATTATTTAGTTCAGAATTTGTTTATACTGCAAATAATTGTAAGTTCCTCTAAATGCAAAACAAAACCAGATTACGTTATATTCTTTATTAATAAAAACGGTGGATTGCAAACAGTTGGTTTAAGTGGGCCGACTATTCCA
Source organism: Marthasterias glacialis (assembly GCA_911728455.2). Lineage (NCBI taxonomy): Eukaryota > Metazoa > Echinodermata > Asteroidea > Forcipulatida > Asteriidae > Marthasterias > Marthasterias glacialis. The sequence goes on along the minus strand of OU452219.1, from coordinate 26,916,512 downwards.
ACATTAATTAGAAGGCAACATTTGAAGAAAAACAAATCATATTAAAACACTGGTTTCAACGTGTCGATTAAAAAACGGTAATAGCGCCAGCTGTTGACGGCAAATGAGCATCGTAAATAATAGTGTTTTCGTTAAGATTTAACTAGTGCATATCAGCCTAAAACGACAGTTTAGCTCCCTAAATACAACAAAACCTAATATACTTCAGCATTCAGAAAACAAGAGTACATGTAAAGTCATTCAAAGCTATTTTTGAGCTATACGGTTAAATACAAGGTACAGAACGGTAATCGAAAAAACAGAGTATCCATCCGAAAGCTCCAGTACTGATTAATAGACCAGTGCCATTACTCCGAAGAAATATTTTCTTGTAAATAAAAGAATGGTATAATCGTGGAAAAAGCATTTAAAGACCCACAAAATCAGCATTGGTTATTTCGATTGTTGTTATCGAAATAAGCCCGATACGCCACGTCACGCCATGTTTCTCTAAAACAACAATTTGATTGTAATGTAATTTTCAAAGATTGTGTGGTGTGTGACACAAATAGAAGAGGGCAATTAATACACTCTTCCCAAAAACAATGATGTACTTTCATTTCACTGTAGTCAAAATGAAGACAGACATCAAAGAGTCCAGCAACTTTGATAGATTCGTTAATTTATGAGCGATTCCCTATAATGAGCTTTTTATTCTTATTTTATTTTACGATTTGTTTATTTCTTTATGAATATTTTGTTTCATATTAAAAATACCTTTGGGTAATTCATAGTTCACAAACAATTGTACCATATTGAAGGTTTCTACAAGACTATATAGGCAAATGGAGAAATTTACTTATTATACATTGACACATGTATCCTACATTAAGTTGGATAATGCGTGAGACATTTCCCCCTGAAAACAACGTTATACGTCCATACATTTCAGTGCTTACTTTAATTATATAAAGAAAATTGAAACTTCGGTTCTTCTGCGAACAAAGTACTTTTACAAATGGATCGACGGTGATTTGATGTATTTGGTGATAATTCACTGTCTTGTTATAAATAAAATAATTTTACGCAAAACAAATAAAAAGAAGAAAAACGAAACAAGAAAAACGAATGGAGGAACGCCTCATCCATTTTTTATTTTTTATTTTAATAATAAATACTACGGCAGTTAGAAAAAAATTATTTGTTTAATTGTTTTTAAAATACAAAAATGTCTATAAAAATCTTTGAGAAATATAGCAGAGTTCTGTGTTGAAATTTAGTTGGTAGTGGGTTTATTATACGTAAATGGTTTCACTTATGATGACATTTTTGGTTTGGGGAAGATTTTTCTCAACTTCTATCCTGTACTGCACAATAAACACATTACAACTAAACTACGCAAATGTCATCAGGGCCCAATATCATAGAGCTGTTAAAGCAGAAAATATTGCCTACCAATTTTCTGCTCAGCAAAAATAAGCAGGATGCCAGTCACAGATGGTCCATGCGGCATGCTATTGTGGCTGGAAACCTTATTCTGGTAAGCATAATGTTGCCTTTTGTGCTTAAGCAGCTCTATGAAATTATTCCCAGATTAGATGAAGCCGCTTTAGTGGCATGCTTCGTCAGGGACTTTGTTTGTTTTCTTTATACGTGCTTATTTCGATTGCATCAGTCAAAATAAAGGGTCTTCAATGACTGGGGGTTTAATAACGCTATTAGTTTTCGTAAGACGGAAATATTATTCCTCAAGAGGATTGGTTCTGATATCAATGTTGAAATTAGTCATCTTTCCGAAACTTATAAATTTGATTTTGATGCACCAATCCTGCACTTTGTGTTGAATGCACACCGCTACTACGATGGTCTGACTGCCGAATCGCGTCTGAACACATCACCGAAAGCAATAATAAGACCATGACGTATCAAAAGAGTTGTCTAGTTGCCAGGATCTTCAGTCCATCGCTGTTTGTGATGTGCGTGTTGTTTTGACTTTTGAAGGTTTAATTCCCAGAAAATAATACCGGTACTCCACTGACTTAAATTGTAATGGGCGGTCAATGTAGCTTTCCACGGTCACTAAAAACAACAAACAAATAACATGTACAGCCGGCATATACGTATTTTCTTTCACTTGGCCTTTTCATATCATATATCATATATCATAACGAGCTGCACACGTGATAGGGTCTATACGTGTGTTTTTTGTATATCTCTTCTACTTGACAGAGGAGGCAGGATGTAGCCAGGAAGAGTCAGGGTACCATGATTTCAATGCAAGGCCCTATAAACACTCTCGAAATTAACGGATTTTTCTGTAAATCAAGCCCGCAATGATTCACCATTCACCGGTGTATGACAAGAAACTGAACTGTTAGGTTTTCTTTATCGTCTATGCACTAAGTACACAAATGATAATTTTGTCATTCTTAATTGTCAATTAGGCCTACTTAAAGTTTGATACCCCTCCCACTTTTCCTCCATGACCTCGCACAGTACATCGGCTCAACTCTTTTGGCGTGACATCTAATTTCACTCTTACCCTTAACTCGGCTGTTTTACATCAGATTACTCAAGTTGAGCTTTTTTCGATCACAATCCAGAATGCTCTTAAATGAGGTAGACACACAGTGGCATAACCAGACATTTATTTTATTTTATTTTATTTATTTATTTATTTATTTATTTATTTATTTCTATTTATTTATTTATTTATTTATTTTTTGGAGGGGGAGCGGGAGCAAAGGAATATATATATATACATATATTTATTTATATTTTTGTGTGCATTTTTTGACCTTATTTGTGAAGGGGGAAGGGTGGGGGATTCTGAGCGGGGGAGGGGGATAAGGTCCCTGCCCCCTCTGGTTACGCCACTGTAGTCACAGATATTTTCCGCAGGCATGACTGAATAGGTTATGTCATTTGGGGGAAATACCCCATTAGCTAGTTTAGTGTCTGTACAGACAATGTAACCCGTATAAACATCATTTAATTTTTAAAAGAGCCATGCTGAGCCTGGACCTCCCACAGGCACAATTTGTACACTATAATTTACACTTTTATGGAGATTGCATCGTATGACTTTCATCAACGTTTGGTATGAAGAAGGGGGGAAATCTTCCAACTTGTTCATTCATTATTTAAATTGTCTTGGTTTTATATGTTGATAGCTCCCCGGATATGTTAAAAAACGTTTCTACACAATTATTTTCGGCTATCAGTATGACACTCAGCTGTTGTAGTAAGCACTTTTAGGAATACCCTCACTAGAATCTGTTTTTAAACTTGGGTACTCACTTGATAAGTTCTTATGCAGTTATTAGGTTCAGTCATCCGTCAGGGAACTTTATGGACATGGCCTCTTCTGGTATAATAGTTCCACAGAACTGAACCCTAAGAGTATAATAACTCCACCATCCCTATGTTCTTGCTAAGAATTGTTACACCTTGTCCATTATCTTCTTTCTATCCCAATGTCTTTTATAAGGTGCTATCTATAGGTGATTGTATAGGTCCATCTGTTTTCTTCGATTTGGTTCCCTTTTTGCCTTTGTGTATATTTTTGACATTCTCTTGATTCCTATCTTTTATTTTTTCTTACCTGTCCAAATCCTCCATTCCTAATGTTCTCGTTTGTTTATTTTTTTACTTTTTTTGAATATTTTTTTTATCTGTTTCTTGTTGTGTTTTTGTTGTTATTGTTGTTGTTATTGGTCTTCTTCTCTTTTCCAGTAAGTTTCTTTAACACCGTTTGATTTTCAATCTTTTGATTTATTTTATTTAAAAAAAAAGGTCATCCAACAGCACAATTAGCGCTAATAACAGGATGAATAGAAAATGAGGAGAAATGTTAAGTTTTAGATGTGGGAGGAAAACCCCAGTAGGGAAATCCCACACAATCAGGTCGGGACTGAAAAAATCAATCCACATGCAAGGCTCCGGCTGAGGTGGGATTCGAACCGGGGTCCACAGAGGTGAAAGGCAGCGAATGAAACTGAGCCAACCTCATCCCTTTTTAAGTTTTTATCTACATTTTCGATTTATTGTTGATTCACTTTTTGTTTACTTTTTTACAATCTGTTTTGAAGCAAACTTTATTGCTAAGAACCCTCTGAATAAAAAACAGGCATGCCAACATTCTTCGAGGGGTGCAAGCTATCACAAATCTTGTTATAATATCAAACCCGGAGAAATTATTTTAATTTCCGGGATTTGAAGCCCCTTCCACAGCACAGCTTTTCCAACCGTAACATCAAACCACCAAGGTTTTTTTTCAACATGATTACCAATGAATGCACCTAAAAGTACACGTGGACTCCAAAATGTTATTTGAAACTGTTTAACAGTTCATGTAGGTTTCTGTCTGTGAAACTTTGATATTTACTAATATAAGTTTCACATAACCCGACCACACCACTCATTTATATATTTCTTGCCTTGCACAAGTGCAAGTCCACCCACACAAACAAAAGTACAATAGGTCGACTGCACAGTCATTGTGTTCAACAATTGCCATTGGAGGTTTTCAAAAAACAGTGGTTATGTCACGATTTCAGAAACATCGGAGTTCATTCAATTAGCGTGGAAGTCTTAATTTGATACTAGACCGTTGTAATTTCGTCGACAGGCTTGGGACCATAATTGTAAAGATTCTGCCTGCAGGCTAGTTGTAACGTCGAATATTAACAAGTACAGGCTATTATTACGTCCCAGATTTAGATCTAGGTCAATTGTTTTAGAAACACTATTACCTTAAAATGATGCTTCAAGATATTGAGGGAGGCGAAATCATAGACTTATGATATATTATAAATGGTACACACAAAACGATATTACACCCTTCGTTTAATAACAGAAAATCTCTTTTTTTGAGTATCTATACACAAACGATTTCAACACGCTCATCTAGTTTTTAATTAATCACTTGTCAAATAATACCTCCCCCATCAGTGCATGTAACAAGCTTAATCGTGGTGGTCTCAACTGCGACAATAACGGAATTTTGTTTGTCTTTCCGGCAAATTATCAGCCGTGGAGAGGCACTCTTAGTCGGCGTGTCCGCCACTCGACCACCCTCGAAACAACTTGAACGGTGGTTCGCCCTATCGTGGTACGGAGTGTCCATGCCAGGAATTGGTTTCTCTCGTGTCTCAAATAATGCCAGAGTGATGATTAATAATACTGTGGGATGGACTTGATGCATGAGAAAGAACCCTACAATTTCTGTTTATTTTCTGTACTGTGGAAAGTGTATCACTAAGATGTATCAGCTGTTGTAAGTGTTTACCCGCACATGAAGTATGATCGTCATGCAAATGACATACCATGCAGGATGAGACCAGGGCCATATTTCATATAGCCTGAGAGCACAAAAACTTGCTAAGCATAGAAAAATCTTGCTTGGCTGAAACAGGTAACCCGCCAAAATGTCATAGAGTTTCGGTGTTGCCAATGGTTCCCAACTTATTTGTTTACTTAGCAAAGCAGTCCTAACTTTGGACTAGTCCTACCTTATGACTGGTCTTAAAAGTTAGGACTAGTTACTTGTCCTAACTCGAGATAAGACTTGTCCTAGCGCTTTGTGAAATCCACACCTGGGCAACTACTATTACCTTTACTTTGGTTGCATACAGACATGAGTCTGTCGGTTTACCGACATTAGTCGATTGACGGTTTAAGAAAAGAAAAGAATGGGGGGAAAACAACAAACCAAACAAACAAACAAAAACATACACTCTTCCCCAAACTATTGTTGTACCATTACAGAAGCGTGGATTCTTTCCCATCCTCAAATTATTATCAATAAACGCACGACAGAATTAGGTTTTTGTGCACGTCCACATCGGGCTTATTACGATTGCTTTGATCGAAATAAGCAACGGCATGGTGTGGGGTTTTCAACTTCTGTTTCCTGGACTTCATGGCAGTACTTGAGACAGAAATAGTTCGGGGGGGGGTATTGGTATGAATTTCTCTTAGATCGAAACTATAAATCCTGTACTTTATTTGTAATGTGTAGATAATGCTTGCTGGAGCTTGAATTCCATTCAAATGAGCAAGGCCTGTTTTATGTTGTCTTTCTGTAACATTTTAAAATATTCGCAATTTGATTCAGTTATATGTTACTTTGACATTTTAGAACTAACGAATACCGCGATTTACGTACTATTATTTTTTTTAGGCTTTTCACCTTTCATTTGTTCACATTTCCTATTCGCTCACATTTTGTTAAATTCATTTTCCTTTTGATTTGTTTTTAACTCCGGTTGTTAGCAAATACTGTGCGATACAGCAAACATTCTGAGTGCAGTGAAAGATCATAAGGAAACTTTAACCGAGTGAAGTAAATCTACAGGATAGAGAATTACGTCTTTCATTATTTCCATGTCAACAAAATCTCTTTTGTAATCCTCAACACACAAATCCTTTACATACTGCAAGACATGTACTTTCATTGAAGTTTTCCAATGTATCGCTTCCCTTCCTTTTATTCTTTGACATAACTCACAGTCAATCCTTAATATAGTGTATGTATATAACCCGATAACCCGAACCTCGTCGCATCCTCTAGCGAACATCTCAAGTACACTGATGAGTGGTTGTCCGGCGCCAGACTGTTTCGCCTCATGATTAGCAAGTATAGCATTCCCATTGGGATCTTTTTAGATACAGTGCTTTATTTATAATCTCTTAATGTATTTTATCGTCTAGATTAAACCAAGCCAATACCCCACGACAAGAAAATTAATTTTGATTTTGGGTTTTTTATGAAGAGGTCTTAACGTCAGACCCTGGGGATTCGGGTCTCTAATGTCCTGACAAATAAGACGGTGTTATCAGCTTATTCTATGTCTTGCGGGAATGGAACATCAAAACAGCATGTTACTCTACCTCATTTTATTTCAACGGCTACTACATTTAAGTTACTGTTAGTTTTTTCACTTTTTTTTTTGAAAAGTTGTTTTATTACTGTCAGGTGATGCAAAGACACCAAAATATCGTTAGTCTCTTGTGCATAATCCTGCATATTATGCTCCTCCTCTCCTAGTATAAATCTTTAAAAAAAATATTGATTCGTGTTTTCTATTCTGTTCCCTTGATGAACAACAGAACTATTGTTCTTTCAACGTTCTTTTCTATTGACCTATTCATTACATTATCTGTTTTAATGCATTCAAGTTTACAATGGTTATTACCGATTTGCTTTCGAACGTGTTTAGTTGTACACTTCATAGAAAAATAAGTACATTGGTGATGGGCTACACATATAAGTCCATGGAGATTCAATGACTAAATTATGTATTTTTTTCATGCAGTTTCAATTAATGAAATTCTCTCTCCATGCGTACATACAAAAAGGAACAATAACATCATTTAAACATTCACGATTTTAAAAACTAAAACAACAATTTAAACTAAAAAATACAGACAACAGATTTCTTGATTTCTTAATTGGTGATGGAAACGATGCACAAAACTACAATTTAGTTTACTTTTGAAATTGTCATTTGATTGAGTAAGATATTGTAAAATTGAGTAAATATCATCTTCATTTACCATCATGAGATGACTTTTTTTTAAATAAAGGGATCCATCACTATGCTCTAAGATGGAGACGGGGGGGGGGGCTCAAAAAGAAGAAAAACAAGATTTCGATTGTGTATCATTTCCAACACAAACTTCTAAAAAACTAAAACCATTCAGCCACAATTATCTCCGCGCAGTATAGCGTTTCAAACAAAATATGATGCACTGCACACCGTTCACATACAGCCCAGGAGTGCTTCAAAATGCTGAGAACGAAAACAACTTACAGGGGGAAGTGAAGCTGGGGATAAATCGATGATTGGTCTTTGTGACATTTCAAATGTTAGTCATTTAAGAATTAAAGGAAACCGATATACTGCAATGGTAATGCAGTATAAATATCGACTGGGTATAGACTGTACCGGAACTATTCCCTCTGTAGCCTAGATGAGAAAGAATGGCTGGATCGATACAGGGGTGGGAGACCCAAACAACGTATATAGTACCTAAGAACATGGTGTAGTTTGAATGAAGTTTTAACCAGAAACATTAGTCCTCCGATGTAATTCCGTCCGAATGGCTGTCGCATTCGAAAACATTGTATTTATAAAACAAATCTGCCTCTGTTTTCTAGCAACGCAAAAACACAGCAGTTGAAAAAAAAAAAAAAATCATAAAATATACAGTATTGTGTTTATGAAGATCACTGAGCACCTATGGCTACCGATGGGATTTGTATATGCTGTTTCAAAGAATTTCTTAAAACTGGAGAGTGGAATTTTCTGTAAAAAAATAAATAAAGTGCAGCTATCCTTCTTGTTGTTTCTTTTTTCCTTTCTTATTATACATGCAGGTCTACAAAAGATTGTATTGTGATTATTTGTGCATATTTAAGAAAAATGTGAACGAAATAAGCTACGAATGAGCTGAACTATCCACACAGTTTGTTAACAACATTGTCATCGTGATTAAAGCCAAGAACGGATCCAACAAAATGCAGAGCCGTACGTATCTACCTTGACACGGGCAGTTGAAAGGTCGGGGATGGTCAAGATGTACCACAGGGTAAGATAAACTATAGCCTATATGGGAGTGAGGTCCTGATTAGAATATATTGGTAATGCGGCGTGGTATAGATCTTTCCATGATGAATATCGATTAGAGGATATTCAATTCTATAGAATTGCTTAACTACAATCCATGTTAACATATATAAGAGAATACCAGTTTAGTGATACACAACGTAAAGGATGCTGCTGTATCCGAGTCCAAAATCAAAGATGGCTTAAGAACACTGTCAACTTTATACTTTCACCTTTGTACCGTGCTGCTGACATTTGTGTTGACCCCGTTTATGTGTCATGTATCTTGGGTAACTTTTCCGCCGAGGAAATTTTTGAAAACAAGCATGAATCTTAAATTTATGTGAAAGTTATAACAGATGTTAATTTTTTCATCGGTGATAAAGAATATTATTTGTTTGTTTTTTACCCACCCACACACCGACGTGTGTTAAACACTGTATACTCAGTACTTTCCCAAGTCCTGTGGGGAAAAAACAGTGCTTAACACGGTATATGGGTAAAACACAAATAATATTAAGTGACAGTGTTTGTTAACTATAGTATTAGGTTAGTTTTACCACTGCTGTTCTAGTTAAAAACAATGTACAGTTATAATTGAAACACTGAATGCATGTCAACAATTGTTACAGTCTTTAATTAAAAGTTACATAAACCGGATACGATCTCTACTTAATCAATCAAATATATTATTATTAAACTTTTACGATTTTTTTTTTTAAATTCTTTGGGTTACAAAGGACTACTGATAGTAAAATTTTAGATGTTAGTTCAACGTGTACAAAAAACATATATAAACCTGTCAACCTGATTGGGCACCTTAAGTTCTCGGCGCATTAAGTTGGAAACTATATACTGGTTTCGCTAAACTGTTTTCTCAAACTTTTTATTAATTTGCTATCATCTGTGTGGTGCGAAAACGCCCTAAGGCAACACAATGTACCAGTTTCTTCAATTCTAACCGAAGGTATCTGTTGCGTTTGTATAGACAGGGCCCGGAGTTACCACCTCGGGCGAGAAAGGCAAAACTTGCTGCACACGTCTTTACGCCTGGTAATCTGGTATATCATCAAGAGTATAACTGCTCATAATACGCGTGGCTGGGTGATACCTTGAATATGTCACCATGTGTTTGCATACGGCGAGCAGTAACGGACCATCTGCTCGTCTGAAGGGCCCTCATCCCAGCGCACGTCAGCACCGCTCACCGTAAGGCGAGCCTCTCGCTCGGTCTTATGCTAAGGGACACATGATTGGCAAACGCCGAGAGCAGTTACCAAGGGGACAGAAATGTAGATTATTGCTCAATCAGAGACAAGTAATGCCCCTACCGTAGCAACTCGCGGGCTTTTTTTTTAATAGTTGTTTTGTCTGTTTGAGAGTTCAATTCATGATGAATGCATGATGTATGGATAAACGTATTGTGATCGTATAATACGGTTTATGAATAAATGTAGGGAAACACTTCCAAACCACTCCATCGAAATTCTTAGGGGGAAATTGCAACATGAATTTTCATTGAGTTGCCTAAATCGTCGCCGGATAGTCGTGTATTATGCCTGCATGCGGTTGAAGTTCAATTTTATGGCTCAACAAGAATGTTATGGCTCAACAAGATAATTGCCAGCTATAATAGCTCCCACCACATTTTAAGATTCAAAGCAGACAAACGCTGGTACTTTCGAAACATTTAGTAGTATCATTCAGTTAAGTTGCTGACAATGTGAACTGTAGGCCTATAGTGCATGAAATATTCTGACGAACATTATTATTTAAAGACAACCAACATACAGATCGATAACTATCGATAAAACGATACTCTTCCAGAGAAATGTTACTTTCTGAATACTGTCAACGTCAAGAAAAGGGCAACTAAACACTTCCGAATCACTGTTGCTTATTTCGCAATCGCAATAAGCGCGTACACGAACGAGCACAAAATCCCTCGCAAAACATAAACCATTTGTGCTTGTTATTCACCCACGACCACTTATTATGAAATATAGGATGAGGACGAGAACTAATCAACTCTTCCAATAACCAATGAGTTATTACCCCTTTACATTTGGGGAAGATCACATAGTTTGCATTTCACTGACTCGAGCGAGCTGACACAAAATTCCCTCAGACATACCTTCTCGCTCTACTACCAGATAATAATTTCGGTCCACACTGAAACAAAATACCAAGACAAATTGAAGACCTGATAACATAAACTTGTGATTCCCGATGAAACGTTTTAAACTGAGGCATAACTTTATGTCTGTAGGCATTACAGCTTGTAGCAACATTTGAATATGGATCCAGACGAGGGATGTGCAGTTGATTTGAATATTATTCAGTTATTTATTGACTGTTCGTTTTTCGATATAGTTGCTTAGTTGTAAACAAAGCAATTCATACGAGGCTATATACAGCACAGACTTGTGAATCAGCTGGTTAACAGACCTAAGCTTGTATCAGTCAAGTTAAAGTGAAATTATCCGTCCAGTTAAGATGGCAGCAATTAAACAGGGATAGGTGCCGTACTTCTTGAAGTAAAAGGATGTTTTGAACTTATTACGTGGACATGGAGACGGTAAATTTTCCGGTATTTTAGACGGGCATTTATCTTGGACAATTGGTACTGGTATTGAATTGACCAAAAAAGGTATATATAGGCCAATATATATTTTCCCGCTTTTCTCCCAACTTCAACCGGTTAAATGTTATGGCTCTTGCCCTGCATGCAACAACGTCAAGCTTTTATGGCAGCATTTCAAAAGACACATCGCACATTGTGATGGGTACCAGCGTTGATGTTATGTCATTAATTAATTTCTGAATGTTGCTGTACCATTCCGGGGTATCGTATAAGTTGATCAGCTCATCTGAAAAAGAACAACCAACTAATCCAAGCCCCATTTTGTTTAAACCAATGCCAGCACAAATTCACCAAAGAGTTTAAGTAATTAGACAAACGCATGTTCAGTCGCTTTAATTTCAATCTGCTGAGCGGGTCGATCGTGCCAAACTCACGTTGTCATCTCATTTTACGGTTGAGCTACGGCAAGTCAGACGCGACTGACTTCCCCCACCGGAAGCATCAGTTCAGACAAGAAGACTGGTTCCAACACCAGCCGGATACAGCAGAAGAAACATCGTATTCCAGGAATAGAGGAGAGAAAAACAGGCTCAATTCCACGAATGAAGTTACCATGAACAATTTAAGCGAAGATCAAATAAATGCTATGTAAATGTAAGGGAACCATTTAGAATTGTACGAAAACGTAGATTTATTTCTAGATGTCACAAAATAATCGTCTTTGAAAATTCCACAAACAAGGCATTTAGGGGCTCATGTACTACGCTTGTAATTATTGAAAATAAATTTTAATAAGCATTGATAATAGTTATCAGCTATTACGGTGAACTCACTCGTACCGAATCACTGGATATAGTGTCGTTACATTAACGAGTACCGTGAGTGTCATACTGTAGTCACTTATTCATAATTTATTTGTAATTTGTCCATAGGATTTGTGCAACAATTTTACACTTCCCCTAAATTATACAAGGTGGAAAAATGAATACTTTCAGAGCCAGTTCAGCCAATAAAAACAAAACGAACAGCCCTGGGTGAATCCAGAAAGACAACCAGTGTGTCAAGACATCATTTGCCTCACAGCCACTTTCAAAGAAGGTACCTGCCGTGCCATTGTACCTTTGAGCTTTGAAACCTTCCAAAGCCGCCTTCTTGATGTAGACATATCAAGTGTTTTCCTTGGCCTAAATCATCTTTAGGGATGCTGTTCCATGACACAAATATTGCGTCTCAAAGCCTAAGATGCTAGCTGCTTAGATCAGCAACCGTTCACAGTGACACCTCGCTGCATTTTTCCTTCACATTATTGCTCGGAGCAGCCCCACAATTTGTAACATCCGCGTCAACTTTGATTAAAACGGAGGGAAATCCTCAATAACAGTTTCGGCACAAACCCAATACTATAACCATCATCACCCAGCCTGAAACTACTGCCGAGATTTTAATTGTTTGTGTAGCATCCCCCCACTTATCGAGCCTGCTTGGAGTTTTCCGCGGGCTCTTGGCCTCTTTGTTGGCAGTCTTTCAATGAGAATAGAAAAAAGCGAAATCGAAAAAGTGGACACTGTAGCTAGTCCAAATGTTCTAACCCAGGTAAAAGCTCGATGTCTCCTGTCAATCTATCTCAAGTACAGCCTCAACGGTGCGGATAAGGTGGCGATCCGTCATGCAAACCGGGTCGTCTTAACGTCCATCAGATCCATATTTTATATAGAGGGCATTTCCCCGCTTGATTGGAACTTTTTCCCTCTCTCTCTCTCTTCTTGCCAGAATGGAAGGAACGGGCGCCTGTTTAAATGCAATCTTCCTTGAAGTAGCTCTTCAGGCAGCTGAAAAAATCCACCGAGAGCCGGGCAGGACAGACCCGAAACTTGAGCCGATTCAACGGTTCAATCAGCTCAGATAGCACCCGCTGGATTGTCGGCTTAACTGCCTTGTCAATAGTCAGGAGATAAAGCGAGGGGAAAAAAGTAGGAGGAAAAAACCTTTTGGCTCTTACCAATTATTGCAATCGTATTTATTCTCTGGCAGTGGGTGTTTATTTTGGGGAGCGTTCTTATAAGGCACTAGTGCGTTGGGGACGGTGCTGCGGGAGTGTAGAGTTGTCCCCGTTGTTTACCGACTTTAAAACAGATCATTGACTGTTTAAGAGAAGGTGTTAACGGTTCGTTATCCCTTTAAGCAAAAGGATTTTCATGGGATTTTGGTGTAAATTTTATTTTCAGAGAATAAAGTGTCTGTAAAGAACCAAACGTGCATGCAGAAACGTATTATATGTTTTGAATGATGGGTCACTCCCGTATGCCAAAGTCGTTTACTCTAAACGGTCCGCATAAATTTAGATGAAATAATGTCATTCTATCTTTCAATCACTAATTGGAGATCTGACTCAACAAACAAATAACATATTTTTTCGATTTAAAAAGCATTGTTAAATTTTAAACAAATTGTGCTTCTTGTTGTGATGTCGCCTTTGTTGCACGTTTTTAAAGTGGTGTTTGTTCAAACAGACTTGAACTAAAAACGTACAGCACTTGGTGTCATTGGGCTGAAGTAGAATTTGCTGTACGATGCTGTAGTATATAAACACACATATCCTAGTCACTTATGGACTACTTGAAGACTACCAGCAGTGCTGTGAATTCACTAGGCCCCCGGGGTTCAAGCGAAGAGCTGTGGAGAAGCGATGAAGGTGTATTTATCAAAGTCTAGATTTTGCAGGTCTGGACATCGGGGAAACTCTTTGGATTCAAAATGACATGTTGTTTCATACTATATCTTCTTGTCTGAACTCTCTTCTCAGGGAATTCAGTACTCATTAAATGAAGGGGGGGGGGGAGACAAGCTGGCAACAACCGAAGTCCCTCAATTTCCTCTGTAGTAGAAGACAGAAGAACAACAACTTATACAAAATAAGTCAGTTGAAAGACGCTGGTTCTTGTTCTGGGAATTCTTAAACCTACAATGTTGCTATTACAATGCTAACTGTCATGCCGATAAAACATTTTTCTCAGATTCTGTTATTCTTAAAATATTAAATTATTCTATTTACGCTTTCGGAGAGAATGCAATCATAAACTTATGATTTGTTAAAGAACTGCTAAAACGAGTTACAAGCTTAAAATCAATGATGTAATTTACTGGAAAATAAACAAAGGGCTGTAACTAATGCAAGTTTGTGAAGTATAATAATAGTAGTGCGTGTGAGTGACGATTCGGATTCTGTAGAAGGGCACAACTTTGCTTTTCTGTTTGAAATTTATTAAAAAAACAAAAGCAAATGACAATTTTTAAAAAATTTCAATTCTCACATGGTACTTTTTTGTAATGAAATTTGTGGACCATGTACCGGATCTAGGTTATGACTTTCTCATGGTTTGCACAAGGACTTGTTTCATCCGGTTAATCATCTAATTCCACCTTAACTATGACCAGCGTGTTGAAGGAGAGTCCGGCTGAAAGGAAAGCGTACGTGTCGCGGTGGCTTTTGGCCGTACAAGAGGAGTTGTCAGCCGGGGAGAGTAAACACAGAGCGCCCGGTGCACGCTAGACATAGAGAGCCTTAATTGAAAACGCATTGAGAAAGACTAACTCGGGTCCCCTACCACTACCACCCTTCCAATTGCCCAGGATTATTGAAATGTTAATTTTTTGACAAAAGACGAATCGATAGTTTATAAAACGATGGCGAAAACAAATACAGGTTTTTGGAGAGTCCCTCTGAATGAGTTAGACGGTGTTGAAAGTAGATCTAGGTAGAGGAGCTGAGAGACAGCGAAGGGGCGAGCCGTACCTTTTATTTCTCTATTTATTTTTTTCCTTTTGGGGTTTCTAAAGTTGTGTTATTCTTGTCGATGCATGGGCTTTTGTAGAGCCACTTTTTATTGTGCTACTTGGAAACATTATGCCGCTGGCCTCATTCTGCCAAGACGGCAAATTAAATTGTGATTGTTGCACTTAAGTTCTCGGCTAAGTATATAAACATATCGCATGTCATTTTTCTTAATGCCGTGCCAGTAAGGTAACAAAGGGGGTAATCCACGCTGCGTATCGATATATTAACTGGGCATTTTAAATGTTTTTGTTTCCTAAGTCTTACGGACGGACTAGTTTCAATGTGTACGATCCTGCAAATCCAAATTGAAAGACTCGGCCGACATGTGTTTTGTTATTTGAGTGTGGCTGCACCATGCAGCAATAATTTCATGACTATCGTATTTTATTCTTCTTCATAGTGTGGTACACTCATGCCTAAAGAGATCTGTTGCTGGGGATATATAACTCTTACATAGTATTGTCTATACTAACCAGAAACACCAACAGATCGCTCTTGTACAGCCCCAGGGCCCAGACCCACCATACTCCGGAGACAGATAACCAGCGTCCAGATTGAAGCGGCCAATATTGTAGCTGCATGTAACTTTAAAACCACCGTATGGATCGGCTCATTGTCGCCCTGTTCATATCGCCTACCAAGCCCCATTCAACGCTGGTCCAGCCACGCTCGGCTCTATCGCCTCCAGGGAGCACCACTACACCCAGGCAGCTCGTTTGCATAATTTCTGTTAAAAGGTTCGTTTTCTTAATTAATCACATCCGTCACTTCTGTTTGTTCACCTTAGGCGCGGGGTTTGCTACTGGTTGGGACAGTGGAGATTACAAGTATAGAATCAATAACATTCGTCACAATGCCCAGTTTGTGTGTGGGGACACGCGAGTACCTCACAGGGCACTGACACATGAGCAAGAAATAGTATTGCTGTTTGTCTTTGGAACTGAGATAAACTTTTTTAAAGAAGAATTTGAAGATTTCAAATTGGTCACTTATTTTGGGTTCATTTATTACTAATCTTAGTCAACGTTGTTTACCACCAGCATCTTCGTCATCGACCCTCAATACGTCATCATATCTAACGTATACGGTACAAACTATTGTAAAACAATGCTCGGTCCATTAAAAAAAAAAACAACAAAATCAACAACCCCACCTCCATTATTCTTTTGAACTTTGCTAATAGTCTTCTTTTTGTTAACCAGGATAGAGAGAGAGAGAAGGAACACCGAAATCCCAAAAGCACAACCAAATAGTGTGTATGTTGGAAAAGGAATGAAGATGACACAAATGTAGGTTTAACGACCGAAGTAAAAAATGGTAATAATAATAATTAATGACGAACAAAAATAATTAATAAAATTAATTAATAATTAACAAAAGAATGATAATAATGAAAAAAATAAAAAACATAAAATAAATAAACGTATAAATAAAACAAACAAAACAACCAAACACACACAAAAACGACAATGACAACGACGACAATGACGATGACATCGACAACGTCGACGACACTGACAACGACAGCAACAACGACAATAAACAATGACAACGATAACAACAACAACAACACACCAGCCAATCTTCACACAACCTTCTATTGAGGATGAAATTCAATTCTGCGCGGTGCAATCAGGGCCTGAGAAAATCATAATCTTGTTTTGTTCCTGTGCACTCGATTATCTTCATTCCGGTGAGAGTTCACGCGATATCATCAGCCACTCCCAAATTCAAAATTAATTTCTCCGGAGCAGTAATCATTCAATCTGGTCGCGCACCGTACACGACGGCAGGCTCTGACAATGATAAATGTATATGACGACGATGGTGTGATGATAAAGATTATACGATTAGTACAGCTACAGCCAACAGTGTGAACCAAATGGGAAAGAGAAACAAGACAGCGTCTAGCCATCTCTTCTACTTGGTTGTGGCGTGAAATCATACCTGACATTGATTGATACAAATCTAGAACTCGTGCCTTGTTTCTAAAGGCGGGTTTACACTCCAACGTCCTGATACCATTCATGCAATAGCAGGCGTGAAAACGCCGCCGCTTAATGACCCAGAATGATAGTGTTGTCGCTCTATTTTGATGGATCGTGAAAAAAAACACCGTGTAACAATAAAAGTGCAGTTGCTTCACACAGCGTTCTATACTGCTTTATTGTTTAAGCATTTTCCCTGTCTCTTTCTGGCACACACACACACACCCTCACAAACGTAGACTTATGGGGTATCCTTTTGTTAGTTCTATTATCCCTTTTCTAAAGAATCCCCTTGTGGGGTCCAATTGTTCCTATTGAATTTAACTTGTGGGGTACATTGTTCTACGGTTCTCAGGACCCCGCAAGTGCACGTTTACAAACCCACAAAAACGAACACACACAAAACCGAACTACCAAACTCTATCACTACTTTGAACTAAAAATAATCGGTACATGTATAATACCTATGTAACATTCTTGCCGCTGATTCTTTCCTTAGGTCTATTGGGTACTAGTACCGTATTACCATTATTCATGTTGATACGCACCGCTATTCGTAGTTTCAACGTCATTATTAATCTGTGTTTTCAAGTTCCCGGAATCATGTAGGACTACTGTAAAAGTGAACATGGTAAGGCTTTTTTAAAGCTCTTTTTATTAATTTTAATTTTCTAGATTGGGTGTTTTCTTTAATTCTGCCGTGTTGTGACGATGACCACCAACAGCGCCCTCCCTCTTTCAGGGGTGAGTGTAAAAGGTAAAGTCTGAAAACGAAAAAAGTAAGGCTGTTAAACGGCCAAGCGAAGCAGTTATCCCCGTCATCTTGAACTTAAAGTTCTACTTATACCAATATGTCCAAAAGCACTGCAACTACTGAAGTATTGGAATAGTATCCCCATTTCTCTCATCAATAATGATTTGTTATTATAATTTCAGCATATTTGTGCAATATTTTCTGTCATTTTTTAATTTTTAAAGCTTTATTTCTTTCGTGCGTTAATTTTAACAAGCCTTCTAACGTTACGAGAAGGTAGGTACAACTTTCAAATCCACTTAAGGGAGCTAGATTCGCCGCCCTATATTGTGGGAAATCATCAATCATAGTGTTTACTATTAGTGTTTACAATGCAATACTTGATCTGTCAGTTTTTCCTATGGTTTTTCTTATTCGAAGTTAAGGAAACTTTCGCGAACAAAATTGGATTCCTGATTTGGCATCCACATTTTCAAGTAAATGTGGGTATTTTAAGACAATGCTCGTCACCAATCATCATAATGACTCGACTTATTAAGTAACAAAGTATAGAAAACACATAGCATTTATCTTGACACGCGACTGCCTCTACAAAGGTGAATTTGTACTGGTACTCTTGATCTGTAAGCATATAGCGAAAACCTTGCTCTATGATAAAGTTAACATGGTGCAATATTCAAGGTGTTACTCGTATTACAACGGCCAATAAGTCTGCAGTCTGTGTGCCGAAATAAAGATTTGAAGGAGAAAAAAAATCCTTCCTTCATGATCAACCTTGCAACATAAGTTTCCATCTAAGTTTACTAAATCCACCTTAATCTCACCAAACTGTCTATCATTCAACATATAGAAAATGCTGTCAATCAGCAGCGCTAACACCAAACCTCAAAATCCTTCTTTAAACCCAGGAGACTTGCTAATGAACTTAATGTCCGTAATTGAGCACCTTATGTGGCTAGGGGTAACTGTGCATGGGCGGACCCCTTCCCACCTCGGTAAATCCCACCCACAATACAAGAACACTGAGCCCTGAATGGTGTGAGTAAATGTTAAGTACGTGATGAAGCGGGTTGGGTAGTACCCCCCTTTTATCGCACACCTGTGTAAAGTTTGCCTCAATGGACTTAAGATATAAAAAAGAAGGGCCGAAAGATTAAACAAATAGTTAATTGTGTTATAGACTGATGTGTGTTGATGACTGATGAATGGGACAGTATATACAATCAAAGACCACTACCACACAACGTGGTTTACCTTTTCATACTCTTCATTTTAACTTCTACATGACTGTATAATATACCCATTTATATTCCTTTATTATGTTACAGCACCAAAAGCGTTCATTGTTTATCCCAACACTACAAAGATGACTATCTGTCCATGTTCTACGCTCTATGTTATAATAAAGTGATTCGCTCGACTCGCAAAGACGGAGGGGAAAAAAATCAATTGTGCCGCTTTATTTTTGACACCTTTTCGACTTCTTAATTGCTGTGTATTTACACTTGAAAGGAATTTCCTCTTAAAGCTGTTTGTCAATAGTCTTATGGTTGATAATAGGTAGCTACCGCCCTTGCCACCGAATTACGCGGACCGTAGCTCTTGTGATCCTCTGGGGTGTTTAGACGCTGGGGAAAAGAAAGGAGGGTTGTGTGGTATGCGATTGCGGGTAACACCAGTGGACGTTGCATTTAATTTGATAAAGAGCCTAAGCGAATACATAGCAATTCGGGTTTCCTACTGACAAGAGTCCCGTAGGTGAAATGTCAATCATTATACGTAGAAAGGAGGCTTGACACCATGTTGGAACGGAAGGATTTATTCTATGATGTCACTTGGGGTTTAACAGTCAGTTTAGTTTAAACTGTCTGTTGAGAATGATTAGTTCTAGATACCGGTTAAACAGAAAATGGAAAAGATAGATGAGAAGAGCTCATGTGGCAACTCCTCCCATCCCCCTACCCACCCCAGCCCCTCCCCCCCCATAAAAAAAAGGGAAAAAAAGGAGGAAGAAAAAGAAGAAGAAGAAGAAGAAGAAGAGGAAGAAGAGGAAGAAGAAGAAGAAGAAGAAGAAAAAGCCAAGTAGATTGACAAGGCTGTAAAGTGTTCTACAGTAAAAGAGTGTACATTGAGTGCAATCAGGTAACTCATCCGACATGTTTTCTAATCATAATAAAAAAAATTGTTTGCTCTATGAAACAGGTTCATCAATTACTCAGTCGCCTATGAAGTTGTAATTATTATATTTTAAATATCTATCAAATAACATAGGCAAGTTACTATAGCCCTATTATAAATTAAAGCCATATAAAGGCAGGCCATGTCGAGTCGTCTAACACATTTTGCTTAAGATATTTTCACTGGAATGGCAATTACTTTAAGTCCAATCATTAATGTGACTAGTGGAACAAACTAACACACTTCCTTACCACAAAATTATAATTTCGTGTCTTTTCGAGTTTTCTATAAAATAAAGAAAGAAAGAAAGAAAGAACACCAGTAAATTGGCGAGGTAATTATGTCCAACGAAATGGGAAACCTTTCAGTTTCCCCACAACGCTGAGCTAGCTGACCGACCGTCCGTCCGTCTTCGCGGCGGCCCGGGGCTCGAGATCGGAAGCCGGGGCAGGCACAGCTCGAACGGATGGCAAACGCCAGTCATTTCCTGCTGTATGTATACCACACGCCTCGGAGCATCGCCCGGGCGATCTACGGGGAGACTCGGCCGTGGCGCGGCCCGGCGGACACCATCATCACTATAACGAGTCGTTGAGAAACACCAACAATACGACTTCTTAGACTCACGGGGGGCAAACCCTGCAGGTTCTGATCAGAAAGAAAACGTAAGACTGAAATTCCACCCGAAATCTGACCCGGGCAACTCGTATGGCTTTTTTATTAATTTTTCTTGTGTACAGTCAGAGATGAAATTAGAAAGAAAAGTGTATAAAATTACCGCATTGATGGTGGCGGGCATACACCCAAGCGGGTCGTTTGCTTTTTATGATTTTATAAAAACAACTCCCCAGGTCATGTCCTGTTTCGATGAAATCAGTGGCAGTAGTATTATAAGGTCCAGACAATCTCCGGATCGAGAACAGGAACCAACGCCGTGCACAACTGACCAGGGGGACATCATTAGCGCCTACATTGTGTGTGCATAGTGCTGAACACGTGTCTTCTTTACGATTGCGACCATCATTTCAGGCGATCTTCCTGTTTTCCAATGCTGATTATAGTCCCATCTCAAACCGGGCATTAGAACTGTATGTTTCCAGTTATACACAAACAAAGCCCAAACGACTCCCGAAGTCCTTGCAACCAGTATCTTTCCTCAACATCAGCTATCCTCGATTCTTAAAAAAAATTATATTGATGCGTTTATGATTATAGATCTGATGATATTCATTCAAACTTTTTAATTGTGCTGTGGATAGTGATGGGCGCTTTGATCACGTACCGGTACCATCACCCGCACTTCAAAACCTACCAATAAAAAAACTCTCCCAATTAGCAATCTGGCACGTGAATGAACTTGGTGTAAAGTCTACACAGAATGAAATTTACACATTGGTAATGATTCAAAAGATAACAATCATATGTAATAGATATAATTTACAGATAACTCTCCCCCACAACAAAAAACAAACAAAACAAAAACAGCCTTCTTATGATACCATTTTGCAAATCTTAATTCTCTATTAAATTAGTGAGATGCAAGAGCAGAGAGAGAATTCGATGACAATTGTTGCCAATGTTTTGTTCTTTCTCTCTGGAGCTAAACCTTCCTCATGGTTAAGAAAACTGATCTAACACATTCATGTTGATTAGATGCTACCCCGTGAGACCTTGCAAACGTGCGGGTATCAGCGGGCATACAGACTTAACCTTGCGAAAAGAAGACTAATACAAACCCTTTATAAATTCGTTTGTTTTATGGGTCCTTTGGTGAAATATCGTTAATGAACTAGCATATATAATTATTGTAATGGCAAGGGCAAAGATAAAACACCGAGTGCACGGTTTTATTATAGTTCATCAAACGTAAAATGTAATTATGTGGACGTATATTATGACCTCGCCCATCATTAACTCGGTGAATTTTTCGTCTAAGACTATCGAGTGCTTGGGAAAATTTGTCTGATGGTGCTTTATCGTCGGATGACAATTTTGTATCATCTAGAATACCAACGTTATGTATCGTTGTTAGAGTCCATAAACTGGAAAGGAACGGTGATTTTGTAGAGTTTTAACTAGCTTTGAAAGACGTTGGACAATTGGATTACGGATTTCATGAAAACTTTTCACGATCTTATGTTTTGTGTAGACCTAAGTCTAATGACACAACAAGAACCATGTTAGTGGTTTCATATCAATCACTATCTAAGTATGACTCCATTCCATCAAGAATACCGGTACAAAAACAACCATCCGTAATCATTTCCATACAGGGGAAGCTTCCCAGTATATTTGATGGGTAACACAAAAAACAAATAGTTGGATCGTAAAACAATCTTTGGCCAGCAATGGCGAAAGACGAGAGTGATGTCCTTTAGAAAAATATAACCACACGTATCAAATGTTAACCGACGTATCTCCACATAGCGAAATATAGGGGGAAAATCCATCTACTTTTCGCGTTGAAGAGAAGTATTTTCCCGCGTGAAGTGGCCAAGTGCAAATATTAAAATATTCAAGTGTGGGTAACATTATCTCGCGCATTTAAAGCGTGATTAGATTTCTACAGAGTGCGCCATCGTCGGCTCACAAGATTACTTTATTTACCCGTCACTTTGATCACTTGCATTCTTTATAGAGTGTGGGGAAAGAACCATCTATGATGTGTGGAGAGGAACTGCTCTGCTCTTATTGCAAAACTACTTTGCTGTGACGATATAGTTTAAGTGAACACTTCATGGCTAAGCACCCTAACATCACAAAAATATACTCCGCTGTGTGTATTAAAGTACACCTGAGTATTCAGCCTATATTGTATTACGACTGTTAGTGGTACCATGGTGGAGTTATTTAGCTCCACTGTAGACCAATACATTTCTTTTAACTTTAGAGTCACTGTTGAGAAGATGTGAACGGAACTAATTAAGAGTATTTTTTTACAAGACAGTCGCGGCAATTTTTTTTTTTCGGCAGCGAGTTAGAGGTAGAAATGAGATTCCAATATCAAGTGAGGCACCATCATAATTTGTTTGAAGTATCGGGTAGTGAATGAGATCCTAAACAAGGGGTGTTCAGTTGAACCATCGGATGGCCACACGTTCCGTAAATCAATGACGATGTCAATCATGTCATCACATGTAGAGCACCAATGGCGTCCCGCGTGACGTGTCACCGTCATCTTATTTAATTGTGTGTATTTATAATAGAGCGGTCACGCCCACTTAGCCACCGCATCATCAGGGCAATGAAGTAAGCCCCGTACATCGCCCGCAGCGTTACAGCGCCACCCAACCAGACCCTGCAGCTAACTGACGGTGATAGTAAACAGCCCGTTCAAGTATGCAGTGCGGTAGTTCTTGACGTGGGCCGGTCCATCCATCCATCCACAATACGTGAGTGAGTACTGAGCACGGGGGGGAATTCACCCACCGTCATCACACACACACACGTATCGTGCAGGAGACTCAAGCAAGATAAAAACCAGCGCTGATCCACTCTAAGCTAATCTACTAACCAGGGACACACCGGGAGTGAGTGGTCGAGTTTCGTCGATCCCGTTCGCTGCCCGCTCCGCGCCGGCAAGTCATGTCATTGAGCCCCAAGACACATTCGACTCCATTCTCGGTCACAGACATCCTGAGTCCGCTAGAGGAATTTGGCTACAGGAAATCCATGTTGGATCCAAGTGGGAACTTCATGACCACCATGCAGCCCACCTACCGAAGCCCGCAACATTCACAGAACATGCAGTCGTCGATGAATGTACCCGTGAGCAACCCATACCACATGCATGTCCCTCAACTTTCCCACCCGCCTCTCGGGACCACGTACTGCAACGGGTCCGTCGGAGAACTCTCCCACTACAACGAGCATGTTCGGCAGTCGGCTTCGAGCTGGTACGG
This sequence comes from Marthasterias glacialis, assembly GCA_911728455.2. Lineage (NCBI taxonomy): Eukaryota > Metazoa > Echinodermata > Asteroidea > Forcipulatida > Asteriidae > Marthasterias > Marthasterias glacialis. The sequence goes on along the minus strand of OU452219.1, from coordinate 26,892,680 downwards.
TGCCAACCCGGACCCAAGATTCTCGAGTAAGTAACACCCACACCCCCTTAAAACACTATAAAAGACGTCTGTATTCGTATAGTAGACATATACCACTCCATGTTGGTGCCTGTGAGTTGATAAACAAATAATAGCAATAGATAATGTGGATACGCTCTGTAGACACATTCCAATCTCCACCCCAAACATCACTTCTTGGTGACCCAACCCCCTGACTGGATGACATCAAACATAAGATTCCTCCAGGGGCTAAGCAAGAGCACCCCTCCAATACAGATACTTGGGAGAGAACATTAAACCCAAGCCTGTTTTGCCATCTTCAAAAGGGTGCTTATTCCTTCTCTAGTGTGGTTACGAGGAGGTTATGAGAGGAGTTAAGATTGCCAGATGAGTGGAACACTATCACTTGTCTCTGGTCCTTATAACAAACCCCTCGCTGATGTTATGGTCTTAGCTTCTCAGTGCCCCTTAGCGAGCTTGGAGAGTTTTTACAACTGTTAACTTCAACCAAATTGTTTGAGAGCGCATGACATTGTTTCTGCTGCAAGCCAAACCGTGCCCGAGTTGTTTCTTCTGTTGCATTTATCTAATACTTTATCTTATACCATTTTACTTGATTGCTGTTTTTGTAGACTAATACCAAAACAAATGTAACTTGATTAGTTTTTACGATCAATGAGTTAAAACTATATTTCTTATTCTTATTATATTATTTATTTCTTATTTCCGTGTCTTGGCTACTTTATGTCTGAATTCTTGAACCTCAAGAAGCCTGAAAGTGTTCCGAATTCTTGATCTTAACTTCGAGTTTTAACAATGAGAAATACTGTGAAGTTAATTATTTATTATGATTGTATGAATAACATTGTTTAAACACATTAATATTAATAAAAGCAAACGGTTACGTTTTCTTTGTACCGTAAACACTTTAATAATCTACTGTAAAAATTAAACAGGCCATTAAAACTGCTTCTTTTCTTTTCTTTTTATTTTTTAACAGTCTCTCGCTTGATGAATCCAGCCTCTCCAATGAATATGAACATGAACATGAACATGAATATGAATATGAATATGAACATGAGTATGCCGGGCCTCGGTGGCGATCTGTCCAAGCCAATGTTGCCGTCCGCTCAGCGTCGCAAACGGCGGGTGCTCTTCTCACAGGCCCAAGTTTACGAACTAGAGCGTCGCTTTAAACAACAAAAGTACCTCTCAGCCCCGGAGAGGGAGCACTTAGCTAGCCTCATTAACCTCACACCAACCCAGGTCAAGATCTGGTTCCAGAATCATAGGTACAAGATGAAGAGACAGACTAAGGAGAAGAACATGGCAGACAATAACAGTGTTTGTCACCAGTCACCGAGACGTGTAGCTGTCCCTGTTCTGGTGAAAGACGGGAAACCGTGTAACGGATCGTCCAACGGTAGCAGCAGTGGAGGTTCGGCGCAGGACAGTGCGAGTCCTCAACTCGGAGATGATGCCAACAGCACGGGTAGCGACCACGGAAACTCCATGCCGAGTGCCCATCACGTACCATCACATCAAATCTCAACGACCGTACAACAACAGGCTCACCTGACTCCGTCAGCTCACAAGCAAGTGCCGGTGAATTCTACGTCGTCTTGCAGCGGACACGGTGTGAGCGCAAACACGGGGCCGGGCGTAACTTCATCCCATTCCCCGCACCATCAACCCGTAGCAATGAACCCGTACCATTCAATGAACGGTACCAACATGTCCTCAGCCGCACCGTTCCTTTTGCACGGTAGAACATGGTGACAATCGTCAGGCAAGACCATGAGCTTGTTATGAACTATTAGTTTTCCGTGTAACATTGGAATGGTTGGAAAACAAAACGATGAGTCGGTCAGGTTTTTTTTCTCTTTCTAATACAACAAACAACTTACCACCTGATACCCCAACTTCGTTTGGTTGGTGGTTTGAAACCACAGTGACAGCACGAGTACTTGAGTCAAAACATTTTATGTAACTACGGCGTGGTGACATATTGTCATAGTAACATTACAATATCTATATAAGCAAAGAATATTATTAAGGAACATTCGTAAGAGAGTTTCAAGAATGCCAAACTTTGACCAGGTGATGGAATCAAAACTCTGTGTTGATAGTTTTTGTACAACTTTGGATGAATTTAGTCTCTTCGGTGAGGTGAGTCTACGTACGTGTATGTGTCAATCATCTGTGAACTTCTTTCAGCCTGAAATCAACGTTTGATTTTCGCTGTTTATCTATCAATTTTCCCCCCATTAATCAGAATCTATAAAGTGCGGGTGGATGTTGGGTGTTTTTTCTTTTTATAGAATAAACTTTTAGAACCCGTATCAGGTGACTGTGTAGTAAGAGTAATTTATAATTTAATACTGCTGTTTGGGATATGTATTTCGCGGGCACGCCTGTAGAAGAGTTTGTGAAAACAGTTTTAAACATTTCTTTTGGAAAACAATAACTATTCTCTTTTAATGAGTGGTTACCGAAAGCGAAATTTAAGCTGATAACTGACTGTGTGTTAAAGTTTTCTTCTTATTAATTCATTTATTTGTCTATAACTTATCCCGTTTTTATTTCCAATAAAGAATACGTCACCCAAAGGTCTACAACAAAAACACTTGCGAAGAAAGAATCTAAAAGATACAGCCCGTAAAAAATTAAAAACATGAATTTTCACAATTGTCAAGTGGTATAGCCTACTTAATCAGCATTTTGAAAACGATGTTACAATGTGAAACATAAACATACTGGTGTACGGTATAAGATGACAACTCATTCATTCTGATTAGAAATTACAATTTCGTCGAGCATATAACCAGCCAGTTCGACACCTAAATTCATTTCTTGAACACGAAATACAAAAAAAACAAAAAAAACAGAGATTTCAGCACTTTTTTGTTGTTCTTCTTTCAAACGACAAATAAGATTATCAAGGCAGGAATAATTGTTGTTGTTTTTTTTTTATCTAAGGCGACTATTTGTTAACTGACTGCGGGTCAGAAATATATCTAATCAAAATTGATAACACTTCCATGGATTTGTTGTCCATCAGTAAAAGGTTATTGCAATGAACGTTTTTGTATTATCAACTTATTATTCTTATTCTCTTAGTGGTATATTTGAAAATAACAAGCCCTCAAAAGGCTGTTAGCGATTCTTGGACTTTACAATACAACAGATACAATTTCGGGGATGCATCTAGGCAAGCTGCCTCTAAATTTTTTATTTGTTCGATAACTTTAGGGGGAGGGGTGTTAAAACAACGGAATTACCTGGAGTTTAGAACAATAACTGACCAAACTAAAATTCATTTAGCTTTCTTGATGTTACGTGTTCACACCTGTTTGTCGTGTTTTAATGTATATTACAGGCTATTTACCATGAAAATAATGTTTTATTTTATTAAAAAGATCTGCAATACATTAAGATAGATAATTATAAACTCCTCGAGGATAGTGAACAAGCTTTACAAGGACAACCCTTCTTACAAAGAAAAATGTTTTAAACCCCTACAATCCTACACAATTTGAAACTACCAACAACTGTGTCTATTGCTAGATCTTTTTTTCTACACCAGAGTTATTTGTATTGAATACTACCGGTATTATGCCTTTACAGGTTAATTTTGCGTTCCTGATTGATGATGTAACTTATATCACTTTATCTTCTTTTTTTACTGGGGGTGGGGGGGGGGGGTCAAGTTGGGCACCACATATCCGTTCATTATCCTTTTTCTTTTCTTACTATTATGCTCCCATTTTGCAACCTTGCTCTTGGATGACACCACCCGTGATTGTAGCATCATAAAACTAGGTCATGTTTTATATCATAAACAGATCATGCATTAGTCAATCTTGACTTAACGTGGACCTGTTAAGGCAACCGTCAACTCCTCGCAGTGTTGGCCTACTTATCTTTCTTCCCAACAAACCAATCTGTACGGCTAAGGTCAAGTTGGTTCTTGTACTGGTAGCTCGAATCATGTTCTATATTATAGGCAATGAATTGGCCCTTTGCGAGGCAACAAAGAGTACGGCAAATTTACCAGGCGCCTGGGCAAATTTGCTCACTGTTCGTTATCGGGGAGCGTTTGTACAGCTCGGGTCAGACGAGAAATTAAAAAAACTGCTTAATATTCAATTGTGCAGTAAAAGTATTAGTTAATTATTTAAACAATGCAATTTGTTACATAAACTTGCTCATAGTTGTCTGGTAGATGTGGACCCAATCACAAATCTACTACAATTGATCATTATTTGTTATCTGTTTTCCTTTCTGTTGACGACTTCTTTCCCATTTAATTTTCAGTAGCCCAAATATTGTCACCTTTTAAACAAGAAATGTGCTTGTCTGTGGTGACGTACAATTTTTATGGGTTAATTTGATTATAAATAATTTGAATTTGAAATGTTAATTTTTCTGCGTATTTATTACTCAAGCCTGAAATACCCATGTATACTAGGCAGTAATCATTGATCGCTGCTGCCCTTTTTGTAAAAATCTTTAATGAGGGTCCAAATGTCGAGATGGCACTTTTAGAATTATATAAATATATAAATTTAAAAAAACCTTTGTACTGACGTCATTTGATAATGGCACATAATATGATAATGTAGATAACAATAAAAAAAAGTACTGTTCATGAAACCAAGTTTACATTTTGTTGTGATTCCGTGTTCATGTTAAATGCAGCATGTTCTCAAAACACACGAGAATAAACTATATAAAATGCATATACAGGTTTCTGAAAATAACTCAACAAAAGTTGTCCCTTTTCAAAACAAAATGTGTTCATTTTCCCTCAGCGGGAACTAAATGTACAAAAAAAAAATAAAAAATAAAAAAATAACGCAGCCATTTGAGTGGAAATTTATTATAAAGGAATACTACCAGCCGAGAAAAATAAAATGAAGTGCCCATTCAAAGTCTCACTTGATGTTGAGCTGGTACGAAAACTATTCCGGTTAGAAATACATTAGCTCGAAATGATATTACTTTTCAGATATGTACCGGGTAATGAAGCGTGTGATTGCTGCATATGCAGTTTAAACACACACAACACAGGAAATAATAAAAAAGAAGAAAAACAAAATAGTTATAACAATAATAACAAATGTTAGCCCCTTCTTTTGACTGCAATTTTGTTAGTTATTTTTGTATTTTTTTGAAAACAAGGGGATTTGTATTCTTCTTTGAACCCTATCGTTTTGACTTTTTGTTCGGCATGTTCTGGAGCAAACATTCCTTTCACCTTATTTCTATTTGTGTTATGGGTAATGGTGACAAACTGAATTACACACATGTTTACCTACATCTCTCGATTCTCAGTGAGTGGTAACTTAAATTATTGCGTACAAATCATCCGTCCAGTTACAACAAAATGTATCGCAAAATAACATTTGAAAAATTCGTTGAAATTCATGATCATGGCTAGAAAACAGCGTGCTGGTTTTGCAAGGTATTTACTTTGTTGTGAACCCGTTTCTGTACTTATTTTTCTTGATTGCTAAGTGAGGAACGGTTGGATTTTAATACAATCTAACGGCATTCCAGCCAAATTATTTCATCATTACAAACCTTACATCAAAAAGACATTTCTGAAGTGTTTGGATTGAAACTGTGAAAGGCTGTCTATGTTACCTGGTGTGGATTTCACAAAGCGCTGGGACTAGTCTTATCTCGAGTAAGGAGGAGTAACTATAATAGGACTAGTCATAAGTTGGGACTAGTCCTAAGTTAGGACTAGTTTTGTGAAATTCACCTCTGGTTACTTAAACTTGACCATATCTTTTAGTGGTTACCGATGTGTGTTACAAATCACATTAAAGGCCCCTTTCCCACATCTACGGATGAGTTCAGAGTGATAGCTCCGTTTCATCAGAAGACACGCGTAAAGCGAGTCTGGGGTACGTACTTCGATTCAAGACTAACACACGAAAGACGCTTGCTATATACTTTTGGGGCTTTTGGTAGAACCGTACTCTGCGTTTTGTTTGGCTTAATGTAGAATATCTCGAGTTTTGTTCGTTTCCCAACAAATCAGCAAATTTTGAAATTTCCAACACTCTGCGTGAAAAAAGTACAACGGCACATAATATCTTGAAATACACTAACAAAGCTACTGAATAGACACTGGCAGCCATACTTGTATATTAAGAACGGGCGAAACGTCGAGCACGGTCGTAACATTTCTTGTTTATTTTAGTTGCTCGGGCGTTATGTTTTTGGTTATAGTGGAAACATAATATTTCTTTCAATTTAATATGAATTTGGAAGTATTGCGGGTACTGTGGTGGTGTTTTTTGTGTGAGTACTTGCAGGTAGGCAACAACTGCTGAGACGCATGCTTGGTCATTTTGCAGTAAGGTAGGTACCGTCACATCAATGATGCGGTGAATTTTGAACAGCTTAAAGTTGCTGCAAATTAAATGAAGTGCACACAAGTGTAACGAATAATTAGCATGTATCTAATGTTGTATTGGTGTATTAAAAACCTTGAAATGTCTTTCTTGACAAACTTTATATCCCAATCAATCAATATGACAGTTTCCCGTAGTTTCCCGCAAAATTCAAGTTACTGGTATATACATAAATAAAACACCATAAAAACAATACAACTTGAAACAATAAAAGCGTAAACAAAATAATCTACCTGGGCGCCAGCTACAATGCTCTACGAAAAAAAGGTAAGCTTAATATCGAACACTTTCTTGATTTAAAACAATTGTCGTATTAGTCATTTTCACTTAAATTAATCTGTTTAAGGGAAAATAAGGTCAAGTGAAATGGAAGTTTTTTTTTATATATTCTACGAATATGATTGAAAATTTTACCAATCAGTGAGAGCCTTCACTAAATAAACAGTTTTGTAAATTAAACAATACACAGTTGCAAGCGGGCTGCAGACAGTCCAATCATGCAATTTTCGAGAGATTCGTTGTGAAACTAAACAGATGGAAGTAAAATAGATTCTTCTTCTTGTTATATCTTAAATAATTACTTTCTATTTAATATTGTTATTATTTTTACTTGTATTTATTTTATAATGTAAATATTGTTACTATTTTTTATTGTTATTGTTTTCGTTATTGATTGATTGACTGACTGATTGATTGATTGATCGATTGATTTTATTTCATTCTTTTTTAGTCATTTTATAGATTTATCTGTTTATTTTATTTATTTATTTATTATTATTGTTATTTACAAAACAAAATGGGGGGGGGGTCTACAGCCACAATGATTATGTTTACTTTAATACATGCCGTTCGATGCTTGGTTTAAGAACGGTTTTGACAACATAACTAATCAAATAATGGACGAAAACATTTTGTGGATGACTGGCAAATGTGCCGATTTTGTATCAACAAGCTGTCAATTTTAACAATCACTTTAACATTAATACCACCAGAGCTCATCCATATATTAAACAGTTCTTTCCATTAAATGGGTTACAGTGTGACCCGAGGCTTTACTCGCTCGTTGACTAGTTTTAGGCATCGGTAATAAATCGCGTGTTTATCGCTATGTTTATTCCACGTCATTATTCAAAGAGATACCCGTATAAAACCGATTGCCAAAATTAAAAATGCCAGTACATTCTGTAGAAATAAAACAACTTTGGTGTTACTCTTTTGGGGCTTCGCGTATTTAAAAACAACAACGTGCTCGTTAAATGTGGAACGCCGTGGCAAGGTCACTTTCTTAAAAGACAAGAATGGCAAATCCAAAGCAGACTTTGAGCAATTGTTTTGATAACCCAATTCCAAAACTTTCCTAAAGAGCAAAGAAAATATCCCACCTATTTAAACAACTGAAAATTCATGTAAAGCCTAACTTGTAACAACAGACGTTTTAAAGTTGGCAGTCAGTATATATTCAACAGGCAGAGACTGAGAATAAACATATTTGCCAAATATGTTTCCAATGAAATAGTTACCGCATCAAACGTCAATGTATAACATCCGGGTACATTGACGTTTCCAGAGCGCCAACAAAAAAATGTTTACCATGACGAACAGATACACATCTAATCTATTGAATGCAAATCAAGCTTTTACCAATACATGTTGCAAATTAGTTTTGTTTCACCAAAGAAACGAAAGTGTACCGTAAGTTCTTAATATTTGCTTCTCAGAATCATAAAATTACTGACAATACAAAATGCAAATGTAGCATAAAGCGGAACAACAAATCTCGTGGGCTTATATTTATGTATCAATAAAAATAAGCAATTCTGCAAAACCAACAAAAGACTAAAGACTATACATACTACAATCTGACACATTATTTTGCGAGAAAACGCCATACGTTTCTTTCAAGTGGTACAACGTCTTGTACATCCTTAATTTACTTAATGAAATCCATTTGACATGGTCTTTAGATTTTGATTTGAAACATTGCTTTCGTCACAGACAGTTTTTCAGAAAAAATGTTGGCCAACTTCATTTCCTAGAAAGAATTGATTTTTTAAAGTTTGTTTTACTGTAACGGTCTTTACGTTTAGCTCAGTAACAAACTGTGATTGTTTTCTTACATTTATTTTTATTGTTTCATTATTTTGAAAATCGATTTGTTTAAGGAGAAAGAGACAAGAATCGGAAAGAAGAAAAAATGATTCAATGGTTAACTTTGTGATGATATTCATTTCCTAATAGAATTGCATGAACGCTGTAGCCCATGGGTCGCCTAGCACCTAGCGGCGTACCCTGCCCGCCTACCGATCCACCGTGCCTAATTGAACACATCCAGCCTCGTGCGACGTGCAGCTTACGAACCGCTCGCAGTCATTAAAGACAAGGTGTCGCCCGTTGTAATGGGATTATACCATGCCGCATTACACAGTCAAAATACCCATTTAAAACCGCTGCCGTCGTCCAGTGTTTTTCTTAAAATATTATTTGTTGAGGTGTTTGTGGGAGTGAAAGTACGGCGATCACACACACACAATGGTGTTTCAAAAGTGGCTATTAAAAACAAACCAATATATTAAATTTTAAAATAATAATGACATTATGTACGTCATTGGTCAACGAAAAGAATTGACAGGTTGTACAAGGTTTCTCCCTAAATCTTGACTGGAAAACAGTGTTACAACAAATTTTAGTATTGCAATAACCTAAAGCACTGAGGTATAATCACATGGTGAAAATAAACATCATAGCATTGAATTTTTATTCAACTTGAAACATTTTACTGGCAATTTGGGTCAAATGACATTTAGACAATATAGGGCCTAGATCCTCGCAGTGAAACTTCAGGCTTCCTCAACATGACGTCATTGTCGTCATTGTAAACAGTACTAAATATATAACCAACTGGGCACACAGTCAGAGTTAACATATGATATAGTTTGGCCAATTCTACACCTTCAAATAAACAGGCATGCCTCACATTGAAGAACACACCCTGGCAACGAAGCCCACGAGAAGGGGTTGTCCCCACCCTGCCAGTCCATGGATCATGGTCCACAGACATTGATGACGGACAGTAACACCCCAGAGACAATACACACAAAAGCTGCTGATCACTATCGGGAATTTAATCTCAAATTTCTTCCTCCTCCCTTTCTTGTTTCCATTCGGGGTTGTTTGGACTCCGGGTTTCGTCAAAGAATCGAAACACAGGTTTCGAGTAGTGCGAACTTCGGCATGTGCTGGCCTACTTACATACACAAATAACTTGGTTGCTTGCTCCACACGCACGCTCACCACTAACCCCTTTCAAGCGCTGATAAGCGCAAGTCTTAGTTTGTTTCAGCAGGCAGCTTTGAATATGCAAACTGACGATACTATTTCTACGGCAACGCATACAAACTTTGTAAACTAACTTAACTAGTTCTCTGTGAACTAAAAAAAAAAAAAAAAAAAAAAAAAAACCCTATAGGCACCCTGGCATATTGGGCCTTTGATGGACGAATAATGGTTCATTCATTTCTGATGGTGAAAATAGTATGTTCTAAATTGACATTGATCATCCAAACACATAAAAAACAACTATAGCCGATGCAACTGTAGGCATAGGCCTCACTCTCTCTATTTTTCCAATCGAAAATGAATTCGCTTTTATGGAGGAAAAACATTGGTTAAGCAATCATGTTTCCACTTACATTATTAACACAGGTCATTGGCAGATGTTGCATTTAGGCTTAACCCCCTGCGTAAAACTTTTCTAATCACACAACGCAAGTTGAATGAGAATATCAACCTTATTTATGGGTTATGCTAATATTTTGCTCTTATGGTGGGGCAAGTGTCAAGTAAACCCACGAGCACACTAATGTTCTTTTAAGCATGTCATAATAGACGGAAATACATGACTGTCATCCTATAAGCACCTATATATAACTTGAGTCTGTACTTATGTGCGGCGTTTAAACTACCAACCCGCGGCGTTGCGCTGGCGAGCCGGCTACCAACTACTCGCACGCGACGACGGCTAGTCGTTGTTCAAATTGCAGCTGTTTTAGAGGCATTTGTTTCACATCGCTCTTATAGTAATTTTTTGTTGCCGTCTGTATGTACTGTATCCGTTACCACAAGTAGTGTCAATGAAGCAAAGGTTTTATCATGTAAAATGTTATTTTTTGTACATTGTTGGAAGACATTTGGCGTGTGGTAGAAAGTGGTCAAACGAAAAACTATAGACTATAAACATAGTCTGGAGATGTTTCCCGTGCGAGTCTTAACAGTTTAATCTTATTAGTTCTTATCAAATCTTATTTTACCTTATTAGTTTATATTTACGACCAGTGTGCCATTTTTAGAACATGTGAAAACTATTTGTATCGGTGACAAAAGTGATTCTAGTTTACTATAACAAATCAGATATACGTATGAATGCATTGTAATAAACAAAGTGGTGATAAAACATCGAAACATAGCGCGTGTGAACTGCGACCCGTTTCCTCGTGTGATGACACAGGTTGTGTTGGCGTGTTGTCAGGTCGAGACTAGGCGGCGTTATACTTTGAGTACCTTCCGAGAGCAAGGCGGACAAACCGGGGGTGAGTTGGCCTCAACCTACCGGGCGGGGGGCCTTGGTCACAGCTGTGGACCTGCCGCTGAACGGGCCCGGCGTCCCTACCGCATTTTACTCAGTTTCACCTCCCGTTCGACAATCCTACGTTTGGCAGCTGTCGATTTTCCTTATACCATTGAAAACTCAAGTGTCGAGTAGAACAATAACCCTATTTAAAAATGAAAAATACGAGATGTCTGGCATGCCTCGCTAATAAATGACACAATGTATCTCAAAAAACATCCACCCCTTGGTATCAACTGTACTTTAACCGGCGACACCGTAAACAGATACAGGGCCCTGACAGAATGTTCTCAACGAAAGAACAGCAAATGAAAAGAAATTGATTGAAATGTCACAGTATTCAACTTGAAAAATGACTAATTGAATTGTAATATTTCCCCCCGTTGTTATAAATGAAGCTCCAGAAACCATTTTATAACCCCACTTCTCAATCAAAAGACGTTTCCTTGTTTTCTGTAAATGCCTTTTTGTTTGCTGTTTTTTCTCTTCAATAGGGTAAGAGGCCATGATGGTCACCCGATTTTCCTTTTGTAGGCATACTCCTATCATGGGTCTGAGAATGAGAGTAGAAAACAACTGGTCGGAATATTGCTATTTTTCAAGGTAAAACGAAGTGAACTTCTATAAATAAATGGAAACGACCAATATTTTGATGATTAAACAACATTTGTTTCCCGACACAAACGTAAAAAACTTAATCCAGCTTGTTCAGTTTAATGACCGAAAAAAACTAGCATTTAAAACTTACATTGCCTCTTCGAACAGACGGACATAGTCTGGTTTACACGTAATGAATTTTGTACGCTTAGAAAACCTTTGTTCTCGGGGAAGAAGACGTAAGATTGCGAACACGTGAATAAAGGCGACTAGACTACGATGAATGTTAAACTGTTCGCCAGTATTGAACATGTAGCAAAGGTGCAGTAGTGTTATTATTTATATTAAGCAAAACGGGCAGAAATATCATTGAATACCTTGATCGTTTTCATATGTAGTTTTAAGTCATCAATTTACTGAAGCGTCGGTAAAGGACAGTAGGCCTTATAGTATTTTTTTTCGATGAAGCACTGTATACTCTCTGCTATTCGAGTCCAAACAACGGGGAAAATCAATAGGCACCTCGGGTGGGATTCGAAATTTAGTTTTACTGCAGCATGCAACAGTGAACTTCTCCATATCAAATATGAGAAGTGAGCTGGTTGGAAATACAAGTAGAATTTGATATCTAATATGCCTTTTTTTCAATATGCCTTTTTCAATATGCCTATTCTTTGATCTCGTATTATGTCTTTGCGTTTTACTAAAATGTAGTATGGAAATATCTCTATTTCAGTAAAGGTTGCTGGAAAACTTGATCATATATTGGTTTAATTTGATACCAATTTCTGCTTCTGTTGCTCAGTTCAAAATAGAGTGAAATTAGTTATATTATTTCTAACAGTTTTGGACACCAGTTCAGGTTTCTTTTACACTTACTTTGAATAGTAAAATTAAAATGCTATATATCCACCAAACAATTAAATCATAACTTCTTTATCAATGAAAAAACAGAGTCACAGTGTACACGACTGTAGTTGTGTTGTTGTATCAGTTGTGTCCATGTTTTTTCGTCTTTGTTCTAGGTGACCAGCTTAGTGCAGCGCACTCTGTACATGCACGTATGAAAAGTCACACATTTGCTATTTATCTATAACTAACAAAGTTCTTTTGTGTGACAAGCAGGACTACTTCACAGCTTCACCCCAAGAGGAACACACAAGTACACATGCAAAAATCAGAATCTATCACAATAATATCAAAGCACATGTAAGAGTTATTAGTATAAAACAGCAAATGATGATTCCAATGTGATTTATGAATACTCCCAAAGTCAGCATTAGTACATGAAATTGTAACATAACATTAAGTTGTTATTCAAAGTAGCTGGATAGATACATTATCGAACATACTCCAAATAAGAAAATTAAAACAAATCTGCAGTCCTTCTTCCCACCTGATAATTTCCCTTGCTTCTCAGTTCCCATCTGTGGACAAACCACTCTTTGTTTTGGTGAACAAATATCAACCAAAACCACTTCACGATACCACCAAAAATCCATGACACTATCAATCAGTACGGAAGACAGGATGAGCCGATTTACAACACCAAAATATCCTTTCAGAGGGAACCCAGGGCATTTTTTTGTTCTGGAGTTAATAGCCTCGAGCTCAACAGGACAACAGGCTAGGTGAGACCCTTGAAAGGCTGGTACAATGGGAAGGTGTCGGCGAAGTACCCACGGTTACACGGACGGTTGATCCCTAACAATATCGACAAATTATCAGCAATTAGCCTGGGCTTCTTCTTTGAAAACCTAATGCTAAGGCACCCCTGTTGGGTCAACCATGCTCTCTAAACAGATTGGCAGATTAAACGGTATGGCTTGTCTAAATGAAAGTCGGGACAGGAAAGGGGGGAAAATCGAAATGTCCACGGCAGACGGGATAGATGGCGTGTGAGCTCTTAACGATTTTTTTCACATTGGTGATGATGAGTTTAAAGGAGTTAAACTACACTCACATTTGTTTGTAACATTGTACTTCTTAACTTTGACCGAGGAGCCATTTCACTGTCTGATGATGTCATGCTATTTACACAAAAATTATAACCTTTTGTACCATGAGGATGTATGGCAGGTACATTTGTGCATACCTTAATTCGGAATTGCAAAATTCGCACAGTAAATTCCATACATAGGCCTATAGAGAACTGAGAAGAATAAAAAGCAGAGTAAGGTTTGAGATGTTCCCCACATCTGCTTACTTAAATAACAACATTGATACTGACACCCTTACAAACTGCTGACCATATCATTATTTTCTTCGGCAACACGAGGGTCCATTTTCCCTTCTCACCTATGATCCCTTAAACTTGTTTGTGAACGTAATTGAGTGGTTCACACCGGTGGGTAAATAGAGTAACTTTTCATTGTTATACCTCCCATCTCGTTTCAAGTGTTAATCGTTTAGGGTGCAAAAACAAAACTTCAAATTATTTTAGGGTGTTTATCAGTGGTGTGTATATACCCTTTAACAGAAGAAGCACTGCCGGGGATCATGTTTGATTTGACTAGTCTGTTCACACCAGCCGTGTCATGTGCAGTACATAAATCGATATATCAAAACGCTTTCCCGCAATCGCGTTTGTCAGCCATATCCTATCCAAACAAATAAATATTGACATTTTAAACCCAAATACACTTTTTGTGAAACGTTTACAGGAAGAAATCCATAAAAATCTTTGAGTGTGGAAAACAATCTGTGAAATTTCAACTAATTAAATTTGTTCACTCAGTGCTGGCAAAATAAAGAAGAACAAAAAATAGTCGAGTCCACGATCGTTACTGCGTGCCAAAATTTAAGGAAGGAGTCAAATTATTTTGGTAACCACATTTCAGGAAATGCAACATTAGATCTTGAATATTAATTTACTGACAGGTGATGACTATTAATTAACGCGGGAACTTCAGCAAGTATGGAAAATGCAGCCATGTTGTTTTTCTTCCATTAAAATGCAGTGGATTGAGCATCTTAAACTGCCTGTGTTGCTACTGGCTGCAGAACTGTCAGTGATAAATCTTCATTACGGTCACTCATCTTCACCATTATTCACCATTTTTATCGTTACTCATCTTCACCATCACCAATGTCGACGGTCTACCTTCAATGTCGTAACTTATTACTCTCACTTCAAACTACCGTTGCCTATCTTCACTATCATAACGTACCATCACTCGTCTTAATCATCGTAAATCAGGCACCATTACAATGTATTATAGTCATTCGTCTTCACCACCGTCACTTCCTCTACCATTATTATCGTCACTCACTTCACCATCGTCACATTACTATCATCATCATAGCCACTCTCCTGTTGGTAAGTGATAACGTTTTGAAGTGTAAACGTAAGTGTAAACAAATGGTATACATAAATGTACATTCGTTACACTGCACTTCCGGCTCCAACACTTCATCACTTACCAACATGATTATTGCTACCGTTACTATCTCCAATGTCGTGACTTATTGCACCCACTTCACCATTCTTCACCCATCTTCACCATCATAACCTATCATCACTCATCTTAATCATCGTAAATCAGTCACCATTACAATGTATTGTTAGTCGTCTTCAACACCGCAACTAACTTCATTATTATCGTCACTCATCATTGACAGCTACGCACTTCACCGTTATCGTCACTCATGGTCACTCACTTCACCATTATTATCGTCACTCATCGTCACTCATTTCACCATTATTATCGTCACTCATCGTCACTCACTTCACTATTATTATCGTCACTCGTCGTCACTCGCTTAACCATTATTATCGTCACTCATCGTCACGCACTTCACCATTATTATCGTCACTCATCGTCACTCACTTTACCATTATTACCGTCACTCATCGTCACTCACTTCATTATTATCGTCACTCATCGTCACTCACTTCACCATTATTATCGTCACTCATGGTCACTCACTTCACCATTATTATCGTCACTCATGGTCATTCACTTCATTATTCTCGTCACTCGTCACTCACTTCAACATTATTATCGTCACTCATCGTTACTCACTTCACCATTATTATCGTCACTCATCGTCACTCACTTCATTATCGTCACTCGTCACTCACTTCAACATTATCGTCACTCATCGTTACTCACTTCACCATTATTATCGTCACTCATCGTCACTCACTTCACCATTATTATCGTCACTCATCGTTACTCACTTCATTATCGTCACTCGTCACTCACTTCAACATTATCGTCACTCATCGTCACTCACTTCACCATTATTATCGTCACTCATCGTTACTCACTTCACCATTATTATCGTCACTCATGGTCATTCACTTCATTATCGTCACTCGTCACTCACTTCAACATTATCGTCACTCATCGTTACTCACTTCACCATTATTATCGTCACTCATCGTCACTCACTTCACCATTATTATCGTCACTCATCGTTACTCACTTCAACATTATTTTCGTCACTCGTCGTCATCACTCACTTCCTCATCATAACCACATCATCTCCATTGTCGTCACTTATTGCACTCACTTTACCATTACTATTGCACCCATCTTCACCGTCACAACCCATAATCACTCATCTTAATCGTCACTCAAACACAAATATTATCGTCACTCATCTTCATCTTCGTCGTCATCGTTGTCGGTATCGTAAATATTGTCATATTTTTGGTTTGTATTTTTGTCACTTGTATTGACGTGACAATAAAAAAACCGTCATCTTTACCATCACCTCACCTCATACATCGATACATTAAGATTAATGTTAACTGATAAAAAATCCATTGTTTCGAATCTTAGGTAGGCCGAACTCTAGTGTACCACAAAATAATGGTCATGACGCGATGATGTTGATATTACTATAGGTTTTGGGATCGAGAAAAAGAGAAAATTCACACAGAGCTAGTCGACGCTCACCCAAGCGACTTCAACGGTATCACGTATCACCGGGAGCTGTCCCTAGCGCCTGGACAGAGATAACAGGCCTGGACGACGAGACTTTCCATCCGGTCTGAAAGATTGCCCGGGAGTCCCGCTTGCCCATGGTAAATTAATAAAATAAATATGATGTTCAGAGCGGGGTGTTTCTCTATCGGGCAAAATGTGAGCATCATGCACCTCATTACTGTACAGGTAAATGGCAGTCCGGCCCCCAACGGTATTAATTTCTCCCCTGTAGATTCGGTTTCACTTGCCGTATACTCGACGACTGTTCCTACAAGTTTACTTAAAACTGAATATGCAAAGAGAGATTTTTCAGAAGTTGTAGATCCAACAGCGCATATATTACTAAACCCTTTAGCAAGAAATGTAGCAGTGGTTTGTTGGGAGAAGCAATTGAAATTCGACGGAACCGTAAACTCTTTGTTCAAGGCTCTCGTCCATTCCCGGTATAAATTATGTCTGATACCAAATCAATACATACAACGGCCGTTGGTATTCGTGCAGTTAAAATGAAAAAGACAATAATTATAAGAAGCCATATTCTACCCGGAAACTGCCCGCTGTCCAATCCACGCCATTAGCTCGGGAAACCGATAGTGTAAATTACTACAGTTGTATTTGGTCGTCCGCTCGGCTCGGTTGTCTATCTCTATATGCCGTTTGTGTGGGCTGTTATAATCAGTGATACAGCAATCACAAAAACCCAGGTGGTCTGTATTAAATCAGGTAAATGGAATAGACGCATGCATGTGCCAATTGTCGAATTTAGTTTTGTTTGCAGTGAGAGAAAATTACTTCATTGACGTACAGGCACCCAACTGGCTGCAACTTATCTGTTTGCTTCTGGGGGTAAATAAGCGAGCCTACTACAAACACGCACGGTGAATAGAGCCAAAATGAATTTCTTTGATGAACTCAACTCAACTTATGCACTTATATGGAGACCATTATTGTCAATGTCATTTCCATTTTTGAAATTCACGTGACAATGGTATCAAATGATGACAACTAAACTTTTCGACCTGCGATAAGAAAGCAATGATGTTATGAGCACGTACAGTTAAAGAAAGCACACAACAGAACACAATTCACCTCAAACTTTCAAGAAGACAATGAACATCGGCCTCTCACCTGGAAATGCTTAATTACAAAAGTTGGTTCTCGACTTCTCATCGGGTTGGGGCCGAGGGGTTGTCTTTTATACATAGAAACTGCTGTGCCAAGCTTGTTGGCACATTTTAATATTGAGAATTTTATAAATTTGTTCACTCCCGTTTTTTTTCTCTCTCTCGAATATTCAAAGAGTAGACACAATGCTGAATCCATTGCTGATGCAAATCTTGAATTCCCGTTAGTATTTACACGAGAACAATAACAGCCTGGAATTTTATTTTGTTCCGGGGTGTTCGGTTTCCTCCCTTTTTTGCACGATTTCCTCACGCTTTATTTGAATGTCATTTATTATAAACCAACCCATAATAGTTCACAATGATCGTACTCATTAAAGACTGTTTCACTTCGCTAAAGAGGGAAACGTTTGTAGAAAGGGTTCAGCTTCGTAAGAAAAAAAGAACAGGAAACTAGATTTGAACTGGCTACTAGATTTGAACTGTTCCCAGTTAAAATGTCTGTTAAATTACCGAACGATTATAAAGCGATTGAAATAAAAGTACACAATGAGAGGTATACAGGTTTGCAGTAAAAGGGCTTGAGTACATCTCTTGACGTGTTTGAGTGATACTCATTGTACACATTTATCGCGCATTAAAGATTTTGTTTATTGTCCAACCCAATTCATTACGATTTCACCTGTCCACTAATGAGGAGAAAACAATCTAGGCGATTAAGAAATAAGAAAAACAGCCGTTTAGAATCAATGAACAGTTTATCAATTGTATATCATTACCCATCCCCCTTCTCAAATGGTTCATCAAGACCTCTGTTTAATTCGGCTTTAAGAAGATGCACATCCGTGTTTTAATTAGCGTGTCTAACAACTCTGTCCGTTACGTTTGAGATCTAAATTTGACGATTGACACTTGTCTCGTTAGACTTGATTAAATTAGCGTATTTAACAGTAATCTATAAGCATCACGTTAGCAGTCCCATGGCTACAAACTGGGGATTAATAACCATTCGTGTAAAACAAAACTAGCATGGAACCATATTCCATTGTTACACAACTGAAAACAAATAAAGTGTTTACTTTGATCACGGCAACTTTCTTTTAGGCCGGTGCATACTGTTTGACATATTATTCTCTAACTTTATGCAAAGCGTTTGGGTTTTTGCTTTGTTTTCTTCAACACGGAAGAGTATCAAACCATTTAAAGGTTGTGAAGTGAAGGTAGTCTGAATTGAATAATGACACTGGATTCATGGAGCTTACGTCATTCCCCGCACAAATGCTTATCAAGAGAATTTCGGATTTTTCTGCATATAATCTTCCAGATTTTGCTGCAAATTTCATATGCTTGGAAAAAAGCTATATAAATCATTTGGGGAAACGGTATTATGAATAATTGAAGATGTTGAGGTAAGCTTGGATTATGTATTATGTCTTAACTGTGCTGTACCACTGGTGAATGATGAAGTGAGCGGCATAATAATTACTGAAGTTGACATTTAAAAAAAATCTGATTTCAGCGGTTGATGAAACGTTTCTGTCGTCTATACTATTATTTGACTGTTTACAACGAAAGCAAAACGTTACAAGTAACTGATCAAGATTCGTTTAAAATAATCATAGCGAACATTTTGCTATCTAATCTGTGGTACCATGGTCAATTCAAAAATATGACGCATCATTGGTTTTTTAAAGCAAAAACATTCCAACCCTCCAGATTTAAATACACATGCCATAAAACCAACCCATGGAAACTTCGTCAAATTTGGTAGTCAAGTTTTGAGGAAAAAAAAACCAGAAAATGGTTAATGTTTTGTCAGGTATTTTGTCTATGTCTATAAAGACCTATGTGTTTACTTAATCGATTAAATCCAAATACAAACTGGGAGTTACGGTAGTGTTTTAGATGACGCCTGACTGTGCTGTGCTTGCTGGTCAGCAATATAGTATTCAACAAATAATAATTACTTCAAGTTGCTTCACAGGACAAAATACCATCAACAAAATATTCATGGAATCATTGTTTTTTTCTTCGAGCGTATGCATGACAATTCAGACATAACAATGGTGCGAAATGTATTTCCTCCGCTAACATAATTAAACATATAACACAATGACTCTTGCATCAATAAAAAAAATAGCCTGGTGTACCATCTTATATGTGAATGATGGGATGTATTTAGAGCGATTCCTCAGCGGGGGGTACGTCTATATAGGGATATCACGACGAGAGAAGCCGAGGTTTCACTATAGAGCAAGCGTCGGAGGACCTTGAGGCGGTCTACAAATCGCCTCGCGCCCCGTGTACTTTGAGGGTGTCAGCCGGTGATAACCGCCGCGTTTATAAAGACACCTACAATTTTAAGACCGGCATAGAGCCCAGGATACACAGCCACAGCCGTACCAATCATTAACCGATTGAAATACAAACAATACAAGTGATTAAGTAAGTCAAAGCTCTGAAAGGGGATCATGAAAAGCAATAATTAAAAAAATAAATTGAAGCCTATGGTTGGTGAAGCTATGTCCTTACTATTAAGTTGTGCAAGGCGGCCTGAGATACCATAGCGCGGTGGTTCTTATGGCACTTGCGTTTGATCGGGGCAGCTTGTTATGAGGTAGGCTTGTTACCGAGGAAGGCCTTCCAGTCAACAGTTTGATTAAGATTGGCTTATGATTTTCAATCAACAAGGAAACATTCAGAACAGTTATGAAACGGGATAGTGTTTCATGCTTAAACATGCAGCATGACACTGACTTGTATGAGTGAAAGGGGTTCTTTAAATTTAGTGGGAATTCATCACAAATTAACCTTTTACCTTGAGAAAAAAAAAAAACACACAGCGAAAGGACAGTCTTTGGTTCGACATAGCAATCAGTCGCAGGACACCATCTTTAAAACCATCACGGTGAATGATTGTGAATCAGACAACCACCTAACTAGGGCCAATAAACACGACAAAGAAGCAAAACAAAACAAAAACAAAACTTTGTGCTCCGAAGTGGATTCGTAGATGTCTCCTTCAAGTTCATACTGTATCAGGGACAGCCGATATAATATTTAAATAACTATTGTTTGAGAAAAGTTGAGAAAAACCACTTGAGCAATACCTTTAATAGCCAAACCGCGTCTTAATGTTGGTTCATCTTCAAGACAAGCTATTGTCTCCTCTCAATACACAACACGTGGACTATTTGGTGATTAGGGAATTCTACATCAGGGGCAAATAGATTAGATTGGAAGACACTGACACTGAAGTGGAAATACTCTGTGTATCTCGTCTTAATGCTTGACTTATTGTTGTCTACCACGTGTCACAAACTCTTAACAGTAAAACAAGGCTGAAGACAAGCCCATCAACTCGTCTAGGAGTCGTGAAGGAGGTTGTGATCACGGATTGTAATGTGTGTGTGCTGCTATACTCAATGCCTAATGAAAGAAAACCCCACAATATGAAAATGACAATCCAAGCTGATATCGGAAAATGATCTATGCATTTATCCTCACTAATCCAAGCCCCACAACTGTTCCTCGGCTTTCACGAGTCCGGGCTCCCATGGCGAGCTACCGGAGCCTGTCACTTTGGGCCCGGGGTCTTCTTCTACCGAAGCCTCGGCATACTTGTCCTCTTTAATTTGGTTGTCACAATCGCAAATCGTTCTTTTGTGGTGGGTACAATGGCCCAGCCACCTGCACCGCTCTATTTTGTCCATTCCTTATTGTTTCCGTAAAGTGGAGACGATCTACGCGTAAAACGGGGGCCAAAACAGACCCAGCGGGAGGCCCGGGGATATGATCGCGTCTCAAAGATTGGTTTTTCTTCTTTTCTTGGGCACTGTACAATACTAAACGGCGAGAGAAATATGTAAACAAATTAGCGGATGGGTAAGAATCTTTCTTTTTACGTGAATGCAATAAACGTTAGGTTCTTGTTATAGGTACTCGAGGGTTTATTTAAATTGTATTTCAATTTATTTCTAAACAATTTTGTTACATGTAGATTCTGTCTAAAGATTGGCGTTAATGTTTTTAGATCGTGGTGATGAAAACTTTATTAACAATGGGAAGCATTTCGAGATAAAAACAAGGACGTTTTTACGTCGTGCAGACACAAAGTCTCTCTCAGCACATAACTCAATGTAAGTTTATTTACGTTAAGTCAAAAGGGGAAAAGGAAATACTCATAAGAAAATAAATCATAAGTAGAGTTATTCCCTTCTCGAGAGGATTATAAACACCAACAATAGTTGAAACAAAATATCAAAACAATTAAGAGAGTGGGCAAAAAATAAGGGAAGTTGTTTGAATTTAGAGCTATTTGTGGCCCCAAAAGATCAGTAACAACATTTTATTCTTGCTTCATTTTACCGAAACGAAAAAAGGATGTGATTTCCTGAATAAATCTTTACCGCTGGACAATGTTTATAAACGTAGTATTTACAATGTGTGAAGTTTATCGCCCGTGGCCTTTGTACAAGCCGTTTGAATGGGGTTTCCCACTGTGAGCAGGGTCTTTGTGGCTCACCATATATATCTAGTTATGGAGTATTAACGGTCAACACTCTATAACGAGCTGTGGTTATGGTGGGCAGAGAATGAGGCCCTCTGAATAGGTGCGAGTCCAAACCCTTCAGTCAATCCATGAGTCTTGACTGAAAGAGAATGCGTCAAATGGTCAGTTTGACGAGCAGTAATCTTCAAAAGTACCTTAAACATTAAAGGGACGCTCAAAATATGGACCAAATATATTGTTTAGATTTTATTATTATTATAATTATTATTATTATTATTATTATTGGGGGCGGGGTCAATTAGGGTTCATTAGGATTAGGATTATTTTAATTAAAAGAATTCATCAAGTCATGCGGTATGTCATAATCATTGCCAAATTGATTTCAATAAAATGTAACAAATAGAGGCCTAGGTCTGGGCATACAACTTAATTCTTTACTAAAGGATAGTAGGCCTGCTCATTTTTCAGTAGGTCTCAATCTTAAATTATTGAATGAGTAATTAAAAAGCCGTTTGATGGAAACCAGTACAAATCCCCATGGTTATCAAGTTCTCTGGTACTAGCGGAGTTTTTACTTATTATATCTTTTTGGTAATGACACCAAGGGACCCTCAAAAGTGACTTACACTGTGACCCGTAGGCCTGAAGATACCTGTGCAGAGAAGACGTAGAACAAAGTATGTCAAACAGATTAAACGCATCTGAAATGACTTTGCATAACATAATCATTACACAAGATAACTGATTTTCTACATTGTTCAATTCTGCAATCAACGTTTGAGAGTTTACAATAGCATATGCTTTTAGCTCAATGATTGGAATGAATGTTTCTAAAATCCTGCGTCAGTTTTCGTAAGCGTATGTATTTGTATGTATTTTGTAGTATTCTACTTCGTATCCATATACGAATACAATCATGTAACATACGTTAACTAAGTGATGAGACTTTCAGAGTTGATGATACACGTAGATTCGCAAAACAACGACCAACTATACTTAAAGCAAGCGTAGTCTCCTTGTTGACATAACTGTTTTGCACATTATTTTGTATTACTTTCTTCTCTCAATTTTGATCCACTTCCCAAAATGGATAATGTCCATTTGTACATTTGTTTTTTAAATGCAACATGACTTGAACAATCCTATAGGCTCTTCCTTATGTCTGATTCATTTGATAGCATAAATTCTATGGTCGTTTGGCCATTAATAAAATCTTATAATTATTCAACAAGATTTGTTCCACTCTAATATATGTATTTAAGACGGAACCGCCATTGTGTAGTTCCCCTTTTCACTACAATCCGATGCAGTGCATTACTCGGGGATTAGAGGAACCCCTACCACTTGCAACCCTCCCCCACCCACTTGATCTCCTCCACCCATCTCTTGACCCAATAAACCCCATACAGGAACAAACCTCTGTCACATAAAAGGGGCATGACAAGGAAAAGTGTTTTCCCCTATACCTTAAGTAATAATATTGTAATAAAATAAACCAAGGTGAAATAAATCTCAACAGTTCAATGTTATTCACGATTTAGAATGCTATTAATCCAAAGACATTTGACATCGTCGTGATCACATCCACTATAAATCTATCGCTTTCAAGATGACATCAATTCGGCGTTAAGGGATTGTGAAAATGTCTACTTCAAGTAAAACTTATCTAACACTTATTGGTTACATAGGTACAATAGCTCGGTGGGGGAACCCAGTAGCAAGTCCGTCAAGCAGATAAACTTGAAACCCCTTGTATATACCCGTTGGTTGAACAAACCACACCTGTCTCTCTCTGATAACATCTCACCTGTTGCTACAAGCCATTGAACTAATCAAAGATGACCCTAAAATGAGGTCACTTAATACATGTACTGGTAGGACGCCATAACTGATTCAAGTTTATCATCCGTATGGTAGACATTGACCTACACACACACACACACACACACACACACACACACACACGATAACTGTTAAATTCAATAAAACTGCTTTCTGGGGATTTTACAATGTTTTTACACCTTTAGGCGGGTTAACTGAAGAGCTTTAGAGAAATTGTCGGTGAGCTTTATTGTTTCACGTATAGTGTTGACAACTTTATATGGTTGTACATCACGCAAATGAATCTGAGTAACCGACTCTTTTTAACAAAAGAAGGAACTCTTCGTGGGCAGAACTCAACAGCATGTGTCGATATTATGTGTTCGGACAATTCCTCCTTAACCCATATCAAACTGCAGACAAAGATTGCAGAGAGTAAATATCACCACAGATTGTGCCCGGACAAATTCTCATGTCGGTGGAGGCCAGGCGTTCACCAGGTAGATGGGAGGTCTTGTGATGCTATCTACTGTAGACGAATCGAAACACGTGATTCTCGTTGGTTTAGTTGTCGTCATTACAATACACAGTTGGCAGCTGTGTCATTCGTGCACAACTAATATTTGTAGTAGGTTCGCATACCAAGCTTTGGGTGTTTGACTTTGATCTTCCATCTAATCAATTAGGTATACATGTAATATGGGATTGATTATCAATACTCCGTCAGTATTTGCTATCTTCGCTATGAGGGTATACGTGCAAGGTGGAACCATTTAGAGGTCTGATGATAAATTAAGTTTCATATGTCACTGGATTATCAAACTCCAAACTGTGGATCTTGCAAAGCAAACCACGCGTATCACACCGTGGTGATTACCAATAGATAAAATACACTGAAACTAAATTTAGAATTGCACAGATCAAAAGAAATTAAAAGAAATCCCCCAGTATGGCTTTATTGCGTTATACTTCTAATATTTACCCTTTGTAAGAAGAGTTTCGTAAGTCTGAACGTTCGTATATTTTTTAGGTGGAAATGGCGGTTTCATAAACTACTTGTAAAAAAAAAAGCATTGGTTTCCAAACTTTTTATATTTTTTTCATCATGTTTGTGTGAGTTCATTGGCAATTATTTCAAACCACGTATGGAAAGCTCGTGCAATTATCTGTAGACAACACGGCTGTTTGAAAAAACATGATTGCATGATTGTTCACGTATGCACTATGTTCTCAATTTCCTAGTTGAAAACCACTTTGAAATATGCCCTTTCTCCAATATAATTATTCATTTTAAAAGCTAGGTTTTCAATGCATTTGTTTATGTTACTGTTAATGACATATTAGGCACAATACAGTCATGTGTTACAAGTATTACACACACTTTTTGTCCAAGCTTGGGAACAGCAATTCATGACAACCCAATGGTTTACACATGTCCATTGTTTTTATAAGAATGACAAATATATTGCTATCTCAAGATCCAGGCAGAAGGCACATGCTTGTAACCTTTCACCTTCCCCTCTTTTTTCCTCTTTAAGTGATTTATAAATGTGATTTATTTCATTAGAAATTTTAATTTTGTAATATTAATGTTTAAATTACTTCCAACCATATGTTTGAGGTTGGTAGCAAGATCCTTGGAAAGGTAAGTTTTATTTGTTATTAAAATTCATCCAAATAGCTGTACCGACTATAATCTGTAACTATAGGCTATATTTAATTGTACTTTTAAGTAAACCACAAATTAAATTGTTTGATTTGATTGAGCACAAAGTTGATGAAAATGTGAAGTGAATAGCATCTTGCTTAAGGTTTACTGAAGTGTTCTTCAAAGTTATTTTAAAAGTACTGTGGTGACTCTATTGCACTGTACTCATTACGTGGCAAAAGTTTGTACTTGTTGTGTATGAGTAGTGTTGGGGCCTGCTGTCTGTACAGTGTGTACACACTTTTAAATCATTTTATTGCCAATAAACGTGGGGCTATTTTTCACTGTCCCACTTCAGAAGGACTCCACACGATATACCATTGATTGGTAAGTGTCTTTATTATGGTGCAGATACACAATGTTTTCTGTCAGAGGGTCCTCCGGTGTATTTGCAAATCGTCCTGTCACTCCGCTCATCCTGCGCAACACAATACCAACCCAAGTATCAAGAACACAGATGAAGTACACTTGTCCGATGTGCAGATTGTTTTCAAGTCTCAACAATTTAGAGATAAATGGTGTGTTCAAACTTCAAAGTACCATCGCATATAATATTTTCTGAAGATTTTGAGTCAACATTGGTGTACATTTACTGGTGCCGGACTGGGGGTCACGTACGGTGTTCCCAAAGGCAGTATGTTCTGGCCAGTTTAATAATGAACGTTTTGACTTCAAAAGTAACAAGACCGATAACGTAAATTACAGACTCATACCAAAACAACAGAACGTTTATTTAGATGTACCCTGAGTGTTAGTGTGTTTATCATGGTGTAGCCATTGTAACAAGTATATATCCTGTATACCAAGTGAGAATGATAGTTCTAATCTTTTTTTAATACAAAAAGGAACCAAACTATTTCCTGTCCCTCCAGATTGTTGCATGTACACAAGCCTGCATTATGGGTATGATGAGCTATACCTTT
Source organism: Marthasterias glacialis (assembly GCA_911728455.2). Lineage (NCBI taxonomy): Eukaryota > Metazoa > Echinodermata > Asteroidea > Forcipulatida > Asteriidae > Marthasterias > Marthasterias glacialis. Next base: position 26,866,005 of record OU452219.1, on the reverse strand, counting down.
ATCAAGATTACACAGGGCAGTAGCCAGTTAGTGGAACAATGACAAAAGTCTAAAGGTAAATCAACTGGGTCTCTTCATGAAGTCTCAGTTTCTGACCTTTTGCAATAAACCCAAGAAACAAAGCCAGTGTTTTTGTTAAAACTGTTCCTAGCACCAAGCTTAAAAGAATGGTAAAGAGTTGGGTTTCCCAAAGTTATTTTGCACTGGTATAACAGGTAGTTTGTGTTACTCTATCGCATCGCATATTCTGTCTTAAAGGGATTGAGCTATTTTACATTTTTAAAGAGTTTAACAACAAATGTATAAATCACCTAATGTACAATTTGATCAGGTATGAGTTAGCATGATAATTTTTTCCTGCACAATAAAATCCAAATCCTCAAGAAAATGATGAATGAAATATGCAAATGACAGATTTACATAAGTCATCATATTATGTGGCCTCTCTGTAGCCTTGATATCATTGTGTCATGCGACAAGGTCGTATCTCCTAAAATACCGTTTACACGAAATGCAAATTTGAGAAAAAGTCAAAAGGTTGTATCTCGCTTAAAATAAGCCGGATGTAATCACAAAGTCAATGGCCGCCGAGAAACGACGTTGTTGCATGGAGCGTTTTTTTTTTTGCGCGAGATGACACTTTGTTGCCAAATTGAATTATGACCACGTTGCACTGACACCAAGATATTATATCTGAGCACTTGTTCTGGAAATATTCAATTAAAAAAAATAATAACTTACATGGTCTTTAATATCTTCATCTGTAAGGAGTGCATGTGGAACTCAATCACAATGACTTGATATAGCCTTGGCATACAGTAAACTTTGGCATCAGGTACTGGTCTGTAATATGAAAATGTGAGCAAATTAATGACAATATAAAAGAAAGAGGCTGTGAAAATCTGTCATCATGCATGTATGGCACTGAAACCTAGTGCATTTATGGCTCCAGTCACAATGGCTGCATTACAGAGACATCATATGATGGACAAAACAGAAATATGGAAAATGTCTTTTTTTAAACTTGTGTTTCAATAACTATACGTAATTTAATCATAATGTTAAATACTGAGTAGGGGTATGTATTTGAACTTTTGTATTTACTTTGTTTTTCTTTATTGTGCATTTTGCATTATTTGAGCTTAACTTTTGCAATTATTTTCTTTATCTGTCATTCATGTATATGGCGCTCCATGCAAAATCCAGGCACTTTCTACTTCTCAAATAACACCTAATTAGGGCCCTTTGTATAAAAGTATTTCTTAACAAAGAATGTTTTAGACATCACTTCACGTTAATATCAATGTTGATGATTCGGTTGTCTTCACTTTTAATGCCATTTCACTGTTTCCAATAAGTGCCTGATTTTAATGGGTGTGCCATCACATATTATGGAACACCACTGAAAGGTAAACACATGATTGGAGTTGGTGTACACAATACACAACTTCTGCACAAAACCAGCTTGTCCCAAAAGCACTACAGCGCTGAGGTGAGCCAAATACCTCTATACTTAGAGAAATGTAACTGAGCTGACAACTATTCATCCTCTCCTGCAAGATGACCCAAATAGATAAATAGATGTTGAATAATGAGGAAAGCTACAATCTAAGTGCTCCATATAAACAATGCCAAAAAAGGTTGTTGACATTCCATGAACAACATGGTTGTCTTAGAAATTAGTGAAACTAAGAGCTTTTTGCAAACTCCCTCCACATGTTTGCAATTGTGTATATGTATATCCCATTTCATCATAATTGTGGGGGGGGGGGGAATTGATGTCCATGCCCCCCCCCCCAACCTCAGTTTGGATTCTGGACATTTGAAATTAAAATTACCAGAATAAAATGTTACCTGTTTTTAGCTTTTATGTAATTTCAAATGTAATTTTTTTGTAGATTTTCGACTTTTTTCCTATTTAAAGGGGGCTGTGTCGTCATGATTATAGAAGTAAAGGGAATAAACCAGTTACCACGTGCCGGCAGTCACATCACAGTTTGACATAGACAGCACCCTTTATGTGACTGCAAGCACGCATGTGTGCAGTATCTGGGTGAGAGTTCATCTTTCCATGCACAGCCACAGCCCTGCTATAATCATGACGACACAGCCCCTTTAAACGCAGAAAATGCATTTGTTTTTACCTCCAAGTCAGATTATCTTATAAAAAATAGTAACTGGCATAACACGAGCACTGAAAAGGGGCTTGTTTAAGAAAAATGCAAGCGGAAAATACAGTTTTAACTGGCCAGAAATGCCCCCCACCCTAGAAAATGGTGCACCCCTTGTGTGCCCCCCTAAAATTTTACCCTAATTTGTAGTGTGAATTTAAATCCTTATTACTGAATTAGTTTATTCAATTTTTATGTTTCGGTTAAGCACAAAGAGGAATCCATTGATGGCCATGGTTCCTCAGAGGCAATCACTTTACCACTTATTTCTTGATATTAAAACATAACAACTTATCATGGTTCTATATTATCCACAATGTATAGATCTGTAGTCCAAAATAAATGATCATGTACAGACGTACCACATGCTACTTTGCAAACATATCAAAACATCCTTACCTACTACTGTGCTCCAGAGTTTTCTTAACTTACTTCATCACAAAGCTCATTCTTAGTGCAACACTGCAATGGAGGATCAGTTCCTCTGTCATGGATTCTCCAAGATGAAACTTTCCCCATCTAAAGCACCTTGTATGAAGGAAAAAAATTGAGAAACCTTAGGAGATCTGACTGAAATAGGCCTCCAAATTACAACAATAACTGAACAATTCATGCACAGTTTTACAAGCTCGTCTGGGTTTCAAACAGAAATGTTTGTCTGAATGAAAAATAGAATTTTCAAATTAAATGTTCACAAAATATTGACATGCAAGATTACACTGGGTGTCTAAAAAATGTCCATGTCCAAATCAGGTAGTGAGAACCCAAGGAACATATTTTTCTTCATTCTCAAAGTTGTTGACAAAAGCTACCATCCAGTGCCTACCCTAACTATTTTTCAAGAAATCCAATCTAACGGTATTAAGTGTTCTGACTAGTTTCAATTCACCAGTTTGTGTCCTCATGCCTAAAGTTGGCACACATTTTATACAGGGAGTCTCATAATATGCTGTACGTTAGATTAGCCAAAAATTTTTTCCAGTACTTTATAGACTTATAGAAAGTGTTCAGATGAGGGAGCAAACATTTTGAACGATAAATGAGTGCCAACCCAAGCACCATGGATTTATTTATTTATTTCTGATATTTATCCAGGGTTGCCTATTCACCATAAGCTGGTCTCCCATAGGGACCTGACGTAAACATAAATACCTAAAAATATAAAACTTAAATGGAATTTGCAAAAAGTAAAACAATTAAAAACATATCTTAGAAGCAATCATTGATGCAGTGTTTACTATTGCATAAACAACATATCCATGTGTTTCATCTTAAAAGTAAAATTAAAACAAACTTTACAAGACAACAGAAATGTCAAGAATTGAAGAGCTTAAAGGTCCCATGAATTAATTTTTTTTATTGGTTAAAAAAGGAAGTATGCCTATCATAGTGTATTATTATTTTTAAACATTTTTTACATGCCTATTTACCGTAGAAATAACAATTTATAAAATTAGGGGATTGCCGCGCTCCACCCACCCTTCCACATTAACATAAAATCTGTGACGTAGACAGTGGACCGGCTGACCAGGGCCATGTGTGTGACAATAACACACAATGCATTGTTGACCACTTGGCACCAGAGCTGTCTACATCACAAATCATTGTGCAATCAAATGACACACATTTTCGAGGCTCAATTAATGTGTATTAACGCATAACAAACACATCAAAATAGTCAATGTTGTGTTTTGTTAATTTCAAACCGTTTATTAAGCCATGGGCCCTTTAAAAGCAGTTTGACTGGATAAAACTGAAATACTTGAGGTGTGGCTGTCATGATAAAGCAAACTGGCTCAAAAACCTCAGGATCACGGGGGAAAAAATGTCACATCTTATAAACACTCAATAGTAGATACCTGTAGTTTATATCAATGCTACCCAATGCATACAATTTTGCATCATTTTATGCAAAGTGTCACTAGAAGAATCTCTAAGGCAGTGTCCAAATTGAAGGCTGTGGCTGTGGCTGTTGCTAAGGGTGTTGCTAAGGGTGTTGCTATGGGCATCCTATGCTTCGACACATGTTAACATGGTGATTCAGCCCCAGCCGCTAACTCGGAAATGGCTAGAGCTTTTCAAAGACAAGAGGCGACAGCACAGCATGGGTCAATATTCAGGGTCAAAAGCTTAAATATTGTCACATGATTCAACCAATACAAAGGTATACATGTTTATATTTGACTCCATGCAAATCACTCTTTCTTGTGAAATTCTGGGAGCATAGAAATCATGTGGATAACACCATGGGTTACAAAGGTTTGCAGCTGTTACCATGCTTTATAAAAAAAAGTCTAATTATGGAATTATTGATCTCTGATGTACAATGTTGACCCATGTCATGGCCCGTGTTTCCTCAAAAACCACTTCAATAGATATTTATGCTTGATCGCTTTATCACAAGGGGTGACACTTTGGGAGTAATAGTAGTTATTACTTCTAGAGTAAAATACTTTTAGAAGAGCAGTTTTATGATTCCACTGATTTCTGCTTTTGAAAATGTTAGAGTAAGATAACTATTATTTGCTTTTGATATTTGTTTTAAATTGGTCTTTTAAAATATTGTTTGTGTCGTTACATATAATCAAGCAAAATTATGTTCAGAAGGTAAATCTGTATGTAAAATTTGTAGTTTTGCCAGATGTGAAAAGTGTGAAAGGTAGAGAAGCAACAAGTGTACAGCTGGCAAGCAACTATCAATAATGTCTCCTTATAGGAAGACATTGTGGCCATGAGAGGAACCAGAGTTGAATTCAGTTTTAGTGTTCTGAACAGAAAACAGTGCTCGGTATTCTTCTGGAACATGCACGGTATAGTGCTAAAAACTTTGAAGACTTAATTCACCATCGTTACTTCTCAGAATCACAATTTTTTTTCTTTGAAGACATTCTTGTCACTCTCAAGCCAGCTAATTATCCTAAGGTACATGTATACATGCATTAAAACTAACATTTACCATCAAATGATTTAGCTGTTTTGCATAAAATCACTGCCAACACCCAAAACTTACTAAGCAGTAGAAAAAGACAGAACTTTAGGGCTTTTGAGAGTATCTGAGGTTATCCCAACCCTATTACATATACCTGTATTTGCTTAAAATTCTGGTATTGATGGTTAGTAGTGTAAATTCACCGTATTATAATTATATGCTCACCATGTACAAGGAGACTTCTACAAACCATCTGGTTTCTCACTAAATGTAGACTGGTACCTTGTCCTGTATTTTCGTGGATAAAGGCAGGATTTAGTGTTACTAATTAAATGGTGAGTTTACACTCACACACACACCCCATCATCGAAATGGATCATGCATGCTAGCTGGAATGCACTAAAACATATTGCATGGTGCCACAACCACACCCATATTTCTGAGAATAACTGTTCTATAATCTTGATACTACATATCCTATATTAGGGCCAGAGTTTCAAAAAAGGTACGGTACACTGGTTACAATGTAATGTCAATACAGTGTCGTCCATAACGGACAGTGAACATTTCAAACACACATGCAGGAGGAAAACCATTGAAAACAAGTGAAATTTGATCGAACTATTCCTACATATGCTAACCACAATAGGCCATGTAGGCCTACATGTACGCCATGGAACCGGTGTTCACATTTTAGTCTGGTCTCCTTTAACAATATTGATACTGTGATATCACTGACAGTAAAGGCACATAATATTTGCCATCCCTGCCTCGTTTTGGTTCTATGGGGTTGAATGAAAGAGATTGTGTGAAATTATGCTAGTCAAGCCAGTGGTCTTCATGTATACCCCAAACAGAACTTTCATTCATTGATCCATTTTCATTAAGAAGCAGGAAGTTTTACCTTGAAATGTTTTAAGTTTCACCACTACCACTCAAGATCATTAACGTTACACGGTAACAATGGTACGATAGCTTACACACATACATGTCAATTTCATGCAATAAATTCATTACAAATAAGGACTATAAAACCTTCAACATACCTCCAGTCCAAGTGCTCCAAATGGGAAGAAAGTCTCCGTTTCTTCCATGTATTGAAATGACACTTCTGCCGATGTAAACATTCACAATGGCGGCAGTTTCAAACTTGGTAAATTGCACTATCGTCAGCCCAAATTCAACATTGCATGACGTCATCCGGAATAAATTGACCCGGATGAACACGTCATTAAGCAATTGAACCGGACGATTGTCAAAAGCTTGACCTGGAAGTTTTTTTAAAAATGGGCTGCTTTTCTTGTTGAGCCAGGGATAATCCATTATTTGAGTTAAATTTTCAGAGTTAAGGTTGTACTTATATGGCGAAATGAAAAATTTAAATTTTTATTTCAGAAAAAAATAAATAAAAGGAGGAAAACAATTAGGTTAGAAGATCAGTCGATCAGCTAATCAGTTTAGATTAGAAGACTAGTCGAACAGCTAATCAGTTAGATTAGAAGATTAGTCCGTAAGCTAATCAGTTCATGCTTGCTTAATATTCGTTTAAGTTAATCATATTTTTGACAAAAACCAAACAAAACCAATAAGTCATCCTAAAGCAGGAAATATTATTTAGTTCCTGTTAAGCAAAACCAAAAGGGGTATTTTAAAAATGTTGGCAGTTCATTCTTGCTTTTTGATCAATGCATGTACTTAAAAAATAAGTGTCGGCTGTCGGTCGTCATCCATTGATTATTTGGGGGAACAGCCCTCGACAGAGAAAAGCTTGGCTCGCGGATTTACGCCACTGACAATTTAAGTATACGTTAAGACTATTCTGACACAAGCAACATGAGAAAGATATACCGGTATAAACTGCAGTGTTTTATATGCGATGACATTGACGGTGCAATCGACGGTCTAAGACAGACGGCGTGTCAGACACCACCAACGGCCACGACTGAGAAGCGAAATGGACGCTTTTTATTGTGCAGTTTGAAACATTATTTTACAGCAACATGGATATAAATTTTTAGATACCTTATAATGCATAAACACGCCACCCGTTTTTGTTATTTGCACAGGGCGTCACATGCGTTAAATATCGGTTAACTATGATGTAACAGCAAATGGTAGACAGTTTATTTTTGAGTAAAATGGGGGGGGGGGGGGGAAACCAACATTATCGTCACATTTCGGCAAAAAAAATCATGATTTGACAATACAATTCGTTAGATGACTTCAACATTTTGGGATTCTCACTACACGTCTTGACCAAAATTTCTCTGCTTTCAAGTGTCTGTATATTTTAAAGAAATTTTTAGCCAAGCAATACATGAATTGGACGGGCAAATTTTGACGAATAGTTATGAACTAAAATTATTACTTGTATTTACTGATGGTAATCATGAAACCAAGATATATGCAGCAACCAACCAAATGGAGATCTGGATGAAGCACAATTGCAGTATAAAATCGGCTGCTCCTCAGATATACACATCTTTTAGTTTAGTTTTTAGTTTGAACAATCTATTAAACTGATCGGATCTATACTAACCTTTATCTATTTCTTGATACTCCCAACCTCTGTTCCTTGCAATGTGAGGGATAGGGCATTGACTAATATCAAATACCAAATAACAAAACATTAGTGTAAGCGGTTAATATTCTTTGACAGAGATTTTATTCTATACATCAGAAATGATAAAGTGGCCAAACATTTACAAGTTCTATTCAAAGTGCAATTTCCATTGTCCCTTTTCTTTGTTCCAAATGAAGAATATTACAAACTCATTGAACTGTACAAAAAGAAGGCACAGCTTATGTTTTGGGAAACAATGATAGAGCCATTATTACAAACAACATTATTTGTGCATTTGGTAGAGAACGTAAAAGTTTATATTCGCATGTCAAACCTGAAGAAATGTTACTTTAATGTCAAGTTAACCATGGTGTTATAAGTTATAAGATTGTTCAATCCTCAAGCCTTAACAAATGAAATGTTACAGAAGTTAACTCTTTGCATTCTGGTACTAGAATCTAGGGAGGTTTGAGGAAGGACCATGAAAATATCTCTTATGAGTTAAGATGGGTTGATACTGATAACTGATTTTTCTAGTTCAGTAAACACATCTTTTCGACTTTCTTAATAGTGCTCATTCATACCTCCAAAGAAATCAACAAATGTTTTGGTAATGATTATAGATTATGATAAAAATTGAAATCCCAATTCCCCCAAACTTAAAGAAAAACATTGAAAAAAGAAACACACAATTTACAGTAACCATAAATATTGATGTGGTAATAAAAGGGATTCTCCGGAACTGTAGTACTGATAAGGTGGTACAGTAAGTTCTCTTCATACTGGATGAATCTACGAAATTCCCTGGAGCAAATCACCCTTTCCACACCTCACTGTCAACCCTGGAAAGTATTTTTCCCCTACTCTTTCTGGGGAGTAGGGTTGAGTGAGATAATTGGAGTTAACATACATAATTGTGTGTTTTTCCTGGGGAAATTCTGTCATGTATAAAATGCACAAGGGCATGCGGTTGGGTTAAAATTCCCCAGGAATTTCCCGGGGAATTGGCTTTGTGAAAAGAGCAAGAGATCGCTACTTTTACCTCCCCTGTGAATTAGTTGTCAATACCATTGCCAATGCATTGACAATGTATTCTTTATGGCATGAGCAAAATCAACATTTTCACCGACACATTTCCCTCTAATAATCTCTGTGTTGCTGTGAACACGTTGAAAACACAATGCAGTTCGGAACCCAGCTTAGATATTACACAATTATTTAAACATGACTGAAGCACTTGCAAGTTAAGTAGCTCCAGAAACCATTCGGGCTCACAAAGTATATCTGAAATGCTTTCAAAATAAACATAAAAAGAAAAAAAAACCACTTGAAATTAAGAAGCTTCTGGTAGCTATGCAATTCATTGATTTAAAATAGTTATAAAAAACAACATTTAAGACAAATATTTTAAAACTAGGTTACTTTAATTACATCAGAGAGCCCTTACATCACAACAAAATTCTTCAATGGGAAATACAACGATCCTAACCTATTTTAATGTGGACAAATGTAATCAAGGTATACATACAAACCTTTGACCAATGAATGAGATAAACCACATGTCAGTCTGTTTTCTTTTTGTTAGTTTGTTGTTTTGTTTTTTACTTGGACGAAGAAACTAAATCTACTAGACCAAAGAGATTGTACATACAGCTGGCCCAGAAATGTTTTGTCAAGAACAGTGCCCACATGAAAACAAACTGGGCAAAACATTTCCAACTTTGACGCCGGGGTAAAATTTACCAGTGTGAAAAACACGCGCTCAATGTCATTTTAAAGATGTGTAATTAACAACAATACTAATCTACTTCATTTATGAAATGTATCCGGTACTCAAAGCTGTGAAACCATCTTCAACACATTACTAGTTTATGCTATTCTTATATCAAACTATGACCTTCAATTTTGGTTCTCTGTTAAATGCATCAGCAAAGGGCAAACTAAATAGACTTTTACATACTGTCATCATCTTGGTCATGTTCCCTACACGAACTAGAATACTAATCCTTATAATACAAAACAGGGGAACAGATTATTTTGCCCTTTGAGACTCAGCTTGGTTACAGTTTGGTGGGAAAATGGCAGGGCCATGGCAACATCAATGAAGATTCATTGTTAACTGACTCACACGGTTAAATACTTATTTAACAAAGGAATGTAAAACATTGGCTACAATAACATTTTCAAATTGTTACCATCTTTGAGTACACAAAGCTACAAATAATCAATGTTCCCAATATTAAAATGAAACAATATAGACTTTGTTTTCGAAACATGCGTCAGAAAACAAACCAATGCCTATGTAGGTTTCTTTGAAAGAAAAAAAACAGAAATGAAGTTGAATCTAAAACTCAACACTCAGTGTTATTTGACACATGCATCAGAAAGTAAACCAATGCCTATGGAGGTTTCTTTGAAAGAAAAAACAGAAATGGTGTGTGTTATCATTACCATGCTTAACGACAGTGGGCTTCTTAAAAAGTTGAGGTAAGATTAAAAGATAAAATTGTCAATTCATGGCATGAACTTTTTGGATATTAATGATTGTAGATGCCTGCCATGAGTATATCTGTGCTAATCCAACTGAAACCACTTTGGTATCAAGGGTTAAAGATCAGCATATTCCTACCTTTTTAAATACCCACCTCTTTGTCAAGTCTGCTACTGCATATTGATATAAAAGTGTAATTAAATACATACTAAATAACAATTTACAAGAAGTCACCTTTAGCTGGTTTTTAAAATAGTGTTTTGCTTCTTTTCTGTTTTCCCAACAGTCGGGGCCAATTTCATTGCGCTGCTTACCAAAGAATTCTGCGCTTATGGTGCCCTGTAATGTGTGTATTTCTATGGGCTGCAGCAGGGTGTAAGCGCAGAATTCCACAGTAAGCGTGCTATGAAATTGAGCCCTGATGCATCACAATTCATCGTGCATGAAGGAAAACTCCATCATCTCATGTGGTCTAGAGTGGATTGGCGTCTTGCAGTCTTATCATTTTGTACACGAGCACTGGGCAGGAGGTCACCTGCCATTTGTCCGCAGTTGATTGTAGCTGTGGATCTTAAAAGCGACGGTGAGTGCTGGAAGGTGGTGGAGGATAGGAGCGGTTGCTTGACTGCTGATAACCCTGGAAAACAAGGTACAAATAAAGAGGGAAACATTTAAACCCAAATTTACACAACTGTTCTTGTCCATGCAAAAATCACTGATTCAACAAAAAGAACCTTTAACCAGTTGACGACGTATGACCTGTATACACATAAATATTGTACGGGCCAGGAATGTTCAAACAAGCCATTGTGTAAAATCGGAACACTGGAACAAAGGTCGCCCGGATATTTTGTTTCGGAGCACGCACAGAACAGAGTATTCACTCTCTGTGAAACACTTAAGTTCACCCACACAAAGATGACAGATGGTGTTGAATGTTTCGCTGATTTTCACCCATTATGTTGGAGATATTGTGTAATCCCCGATTCCAGAACTTTGTCCTTTGTTCTAAGAAGAGGATTACAATGTTTATTCATTGTATTTCAGCTCAATGGAGGTAAGTCAAAGTGAAACGGGAGTTCTAGCCTTGGACAGTACTGCTGGCTTAAAACTGCCTGTGTAGCCAATGGTTTCAATCCACCATAGAAATAGAACCTGGACAAGGCTGTGTCAGACTCAGTTGCAAGACCATATTATGTAGGCATGCGGCCATTTTATAACGCAGTGTTTTTATGACAAATTAACGTGTTTGGCAAACTGATATCATGTGACACACAATGTGTACTCAGTGCGTGTTGCCATTTTGCCATACACGCATGCCACATGGTATTGATACGCGTGTGTCACAGCAGGAAAAAGAGTGCCGTCAAGCACAGCATTCTCCCAGTTAGTATTTCTACTGTCTCGGCAAAAATGAATGCCATTCGAGATGGTTCACTGTAAATAGCAAAATATGGACAGCAAATATGGACAGCTGAGTATTTTGGAAACCTTTTTGAAAATTATACAAAAATATCTGATGTCAAATTAAAACTTCATAAGGAGGTAAAGAATTACACACCATAAGAATATATGCAACTGGATTTGCTCAAAACAGTTACAATCACTCCTAACTTCGACTAACCCATCCGTGTAAACACTACACATGTACTTCAAAATTGATCCTTAAACCGACAATCACACTTTATACTCATCATTATTCATTGTGCAATATTCATCATGCCTAATTCCAAATGGGCCTTCATTAAAACAAAAAAAGGGTATAAAAGAGTGGAGGCGAGGTCTTAAATGGCCATTTAAAACCAGCAGGGTTGTGGCCGTGTGATATAGGACCGAGCCGAAGGATTTCACATGACCGCTACCCTGCAAGATTTTAAATGACCTTTTAAGACTGAGTCAATACTCTTTTCTAACCATTCATAAATGCCCTTTTTGAATTCCTGTCAAATCCTTTTCGCAAAGGGTCAAATTGCACGAAGGTCACTATTAGACTGTACGGGCATGTATTGATTGCATTACGTGTAAATTAGTACCTGCACAAGCTAGCGCACCAACGTAGGGCTATGAGCGACGAACACATGCTCACAGCTCCAGCTATGTCTTTATCAGCTGTTTAAAAACCAGTCAAGTGACCACCTTTCAATCAATAGGACTGCCTAAACTTTCTGGGTATTTATGTATGCCAAATTGAATCTTTAAGTTGTGTTTTTTATTTTATTTTATAAATACCCAAGCTTATTTGTGCTCGAAAATTGATCGATTCCAGCGAACGAAATCTATAAGAGTATGTTATTTTGTAACAAATACAATTGATAATTCTGATTTCAGCTTGTAAAGTCTACAAAAAGGTTGCTTTTGTAATTGCTTACTTTAAAACTTTGACAACTTTTTCACAAAGCGCAGTCCAACTGATATTCATACATGCATGACATACAATGCGACCCATGCACGATTGACATGTAGCGTATCATGCGCAGGCCAGCCATAGACCAGCTGATTAGCATATAACATGGTATGAGGGTGGACAGTCGATATTAGCTCCACTCGGTACTGCGAGTTGACAAACTAGTTCCCGAGGTGAAGCCGACGGAACTGGTTCATCAACTTCCAATACCGAGCAGAGCTAATATCGACTGTCCATCCGAAATAAACCATGTTATATTTGTTTTACTACACCTTATGCTTCTCTAGTTCAGCTTCATTTGTGCTCGGGGAAAACTTGCGCAGATTGACATTTTTACGTGTGCCGCCATCATTGTGTATTTGTAGCGAGAGCTAGGGCGATTTTCGCGTGTGTGTATTACACCCGTGCGACAGTTCCATGATTGCTTCCTAAAGCACATGCATGTGTATTTACCATGTGCATGAATACTGGCGAACACGCGAGGTAAACAGCACAAATAGCATCTGGCATGTGATGGTGAATGGACCAGTGAGAATTCGGCTCTCAATCATGAATATGTAATACTTGTTATCCCCGATGCAAAATCTATCAAAGTATCATTTTTGGTTTTTTCCCTACACTAATGTACGACAATGAACTGTCAACTTGGTGCTTTTTGATTCAAGTCTAGCTGAAAAATACCCCCTCTTTTGCATTGTTTTTCACTTTTTTATCTTTTTCAGGGCTTTTGAACCTCCCCCACACAACCAAATGGTAGTCTTTTGGGCACTTGCTGGCAGCAGACTTACCACTGTTGTCTGAAATAAGCACACTCACCGAACTATGTAAAACAATGGACATTTTCATTTGGTATGCCTGCTGCCACCTAGTATCCCAAAGTCCCCAACTGATGACAGTTAATGAGAAAAATGTTTAATTAATTAAGACTCAGTTTGGGCACAGCCTTACTTTCTGTGACTTAGTTACACATGGCAATTCGTGTTATTATAGTGTTTTTTTTTTACATTACTGTATGTCAAGCCCAACAGAATAAACAATTCCTTCAATTCAAATCCAACATCTCATTATGAGAATTGTCTCGCAATAAACTTTAAGACCACCATCATTTGCAAAAGCCATACCTGCTTCTTTTAAAAATTTCTCCACTCGTTAGGTTACAGGTGGCTGGTTACATATGAGGTGAATGAATTTGATATGGAACATGGATCCATTAACTTTGCAAAAGTGCAGGAATTGTAAACAATGTCTGGACCCTCAAAGGTCTCTGGACAGTTAAAAACAAAGAAGAGTTTAATAAATGCTTTTTATAGTGTGAGATGAATAACCTCCCACCATACCTGCATCTTCACCCAAGCCAAACAAGACCCCAAACTGTGTTTATCAATTCATTCATTTTCATTGTTTTTCTTTGTAGTCATTAAAATAATAGTATAACCATTTCATATCATCATGAAGTCACGCGGAGGACGTGAAGCAAGTGTGCTCGATTGTAAGCAACTTATGTTGGAGAAAACTGAGATGAAAAGTTTAAAGGGAAACACTGCCTCCAAATCTTCCAAAATGTTGCCGTTTGGAATTGCCCCTTATCCTTTTTAAGAGTTGTTCATGCAATAAACCACCTATAGCGCGTTGTAATTAGTGAGTTGTGATTAAAAAAACACAAATTTGCCCCTCAGAAATACAACCAGTGGAACCATACTCTACATAGAAACATACGGTCCACATTTTTGTGGAGTCAAAAATTTGGTTCTACAAATTTGGGACCGTGTTCTGTCACGAAATTAAACAAAAACCACACAATTTCAAGGGATGTTTATGTGAATCATTATATTCTACTTAAAAAATATCTTTCAAACCATATTCATTTCATACCAAACACTATTTATAGGCCCAAAGCGCCCGATCTGAAGGCAATGTGTCCCTTTAATCACTTCTCTGACGAGTAATAGTAAAAGTAGGAAAAATAAATTCAACCTAGAAATGGAAAAACACAACTTGAAAAAACCCTATACAGTAATACAGTTTTCAGAAACTGTTGCCATTCTACTGTTTATGACCTTCTGCTTGGATGAATATTGTACCTAGCATGCCCAGTAGAAGGGTTAAAAAGCCTTCAATCCTTCTGACCGGCACCAGCCATTTCAAACAAATACCAACGCACTTTTCCTGCTTAAATATTCACAAATCTGAAGTACAGCATGTATAACCATGAGTTTCCTTACAAATATCGCCCTCATACCCAAAACATGGCCGATTTTGTAGATTTCGAAAACATTATTTTCTTGTAAATGTGATTGAAAAAATAATAAGAATAAAAGGATTCACAAATTTTGTCTCGGTTTGAAAATAAAGGGAAGTATGTTAACACCGGGAATTGTAATGTAATATACTTTGTGACCTTGTTGGAATGGAAGTTGGTCAGTTCAAGCAGCCGTTTGCGGCTGCTTTGGGTATATTGGTACAAGCCAGATGCAGATGGCTACTGTTTCTAAAGGGTCCAAGAGCCAGATGACAATGCTTTCCTTTCATCTTTGAGTACTTGGAATTCAAACATATTACCCCATTTTGGCTCACTTTATTGAAGCCATGGCTAAGTAAGAGGGCAGGCAGAGCTGCGATTAGGCATGCAGGACTATTATCAAAGCACTGTATTTGTGCGGTTATGTCTACATACATTCTAGACCTTGTCAAAGGTATAAGAATTTACTGCACGAAATATTCTCGGAAAACAGGACAGAAAGCAGTGGCGTAACCACAATTGTTCATGGGGGGGGGGTGCAAATGCAAGTGGGGGCAAAGGACAAAGACATAATTTAGGGGACTAGTTTAATGTATTAAACCATTCATTTGTACATTTTTTTCGATCTCATTTTTTTTGGGGGGGGGATTTCCATCCCTCCCCCCCCCCTCTGGTTACGCCACTGACAGAAAGGGAAGGAAAGATACTAAAACATGATCATTCTATTTCCACTAATTTTCTAATTAAGAAACTACCAAGTGACAATGCATACCAACTGATGGCATAACATTTTAACGGCAGCATTTGAAGTAAAAAAGTTTGCAAGAAACCCTAGCTTTATTGAAATCGAGACCCTTAAGCAGTCTTATAAAAATAACAGCATGTTAAACCAACCGTCCTTTTGAGTGGTTGGTGCCGTTAGAATCATTGTCTACATGTGTCATGCCAGAAAGGACCAAGTAGGTTTACAGTAACACCCTTGTAAAATACATCACTTAAAAGCACTATACATATTTGGGAAAGCTGATAGTGCAGTATTCTTACTTTGTCTGATTCAATATATACATGAAAAAAAAAAAAACCTGTGAAAATATGGGCTCAATCCGTCATCTGAGTCAGAAGGAAAATAGTGAAAAGCTCGGGCACGCTTTTCTGCACGTAAACACATTGTCCTTAATTTTGATTGTTACAACCGAAATCAGCTGTTGTGGTTTTCAGGTTTTCAGACAAAGTTTTCTCAAACATGACAGCATTTCAAAGGGAAACATTTCACAGGAAAATTGGTTCTGGTATTAACTTTATAAACAGTAAGCTAAACTAAACCACAATGTTTTTTATCTATAAGGAAGAAATGTTGGTTCTGAGAAGAACTAGGGATGGAACAAAGTGGAGCCTCAATCTCCTTCCAATTGCCATCTTCAAAACTTCACTTAAATCGAGAGCTTATTGTTCAACCACTGGATTGGCACCTTATAAATGTATTGATTGATTGAATTGAAGAAATTTATTCCACAAGGTTATTACAATGTACCTGCAAACCGACACAGTTTTTATTTCTTACACCATGCGCAGCTTCAGATCTTACTGAAGTGGTCATGCTGTTTCACATCTCTATATGATTTGCAGAATATATAATTATAGGGTCCACAAACGTGTATATTATTGTCATCTTTAAATGGTTGTTCCAATGGAAACACACTAGGTCCTTCTGAGAATGGGGAAGTGCTTATAAAAGGAAGGGTTAGGGTTAGGGCTAATTTACAAGTCTAAATATTTTGGTGTACTAACCGCCCAATTTCAAAGAAACTCAACTAGTGGGACCCGCGCATAGCGTAGGTTTCCCGCAAGTATTTACAATCACAGGATGGTTCTGGCCATCCGCACCGCATGCATTGTTACACAGGCATTAAAAGAAACTCCACTGAAAACGGCCTTAAAACAAACAAATGAAATAGATATTTAAGATACCCTCATCTGGAACCCTGCCCTCAAAAATCTTCTTCTGATCACACCTGGACAGGCTTGACCTATATGGGTCATAAAAATGACAGATTTATAGTGAGTTCCTGTTTTACAATGTTGAACTTGCAGGTTGTTCGAGGGGTCATTGATTGTAGCGCATAATGACACCAAGAGGTAACTTATCCCCTAGTTGTGGCTGCTGGATTTTATTGAGCAATTCATTTCTAATAACGTAAAGAAAGGTTTGAATAAAATTACAATGCACATTATTTGACCCACTTTTTATTTTCAAAAGGAATCTCCATAAATGGGTGTGGAATTTCACAAAGACCATTGGAAGCATTTCCTCTGTGGAGTTGTGTTGGCCAGCAGGGCCTGATGGTTTTTCAGTTGAAGTGAGCTTCGCACAGGAAACGTGGACCAATCAGGAACTATGGGTATTAACATGAATATAAAGAGGAGAAATGCCTCTTGAATAGCCACTGCACTTCATTTAATTGTCAAGCTTTAAATGTCACGGGTGAAGCTTTTTGATACACCCCATGAGCCTAGGTGTCTGGGAACTCTTTGGGTAAGGGGGGCAGAGGGATTGATATTCCCGAAAAATGTACACAGATAAAAACATAAGTACCAATTTCTAATAAAACGTCTTTTCTTCATTTTTGTTCTTGCTTTGCCTGAATTTTCCATACCGTTTTGCCCAAATTTGGGGGGGTGGGGGTTTAACTGCCTCCCCAGCTCGTTCGCCTATGTCTGTGAACCCTATAGAGGACTGGAACGACAGATGCCAAAACTTTTATTCAAATTTTAACTTTTGAACTTTTTGAGTCTCACCATGACATTGAACTTGTTCTAAGCCATCTAAGTTTGCCTGATAACAACTTTTGCAGGGGCAGTACAAAGTGACTGTTTGTAAATCTGAATGCAAAGATCTGACGAGATTCTGTCCCTACCACAGTTAAATACACTTGGGGTCAATAAACCATGATTTCATGATCAAAGGACGTCCTACCCAACAACTACAGTTCTACCATTACAATTAGTGATCCCTCTCCTCAATCAATGCAACCACCAACCCAAAGATCAACCACAACTGCCAAGTTTGCCGAGTCAAACTACCGGCTTTTGTTGGTTACACACTGGCTCAACTGCAAGACACAATACCCAACGAGAACTTGATGGCATTATCCTGTGTACACACACAGTGAGGGACAGTGTAGAAGTCAAGGAACTGGCCCTGACTTGCCCGCTGCTGACACCGCTTTGCCCAAACAAAGGAGGACCACTGTGGATCTTCATTGTGCAGGAATTGTGTAGGCTTTTCAGCATGCTCAACTGTGCACACGGGCAAAGGGGGGGAAGTGTAACACGATGCCCCCCCCATGTGTATGGCGCACACTTCCCCTAGCAGGTTCCCTCGAGTGACGGTGGGCAACCCAACTGCGGGTAAATGTTTGCGCAGGGATTTAGCACACTCTAATCGACTTGTAGTTGGCTGGTGGGGCTTGGGGCCGTGACACGAGATATGCGACGACCGTATGCGACCAGCCACAAGTACATTGTTGGGTCTTTCCTCCCAAGAAGATAATAGCATTCATTAACTCTAATTAATCTGGTCTCGTCCTGACTGCCGACCGGGTATATGTGAGGGATGCTGGAGTTTGGTAGGGTCTTCCTCTGCAAGTGTAACTGCCCCCTGCAGTAATACAGCGGTGTTGTACTGGTGTTCTCACGTGCCTGTTTCGGCAATGACTATGCAAGCTGAGATACCCTGAACGTGCCAGCTAACAATACCTGACCTCCCCTTCGTCAATGCCTGGTGGTAAGGCACTGAAATGGGGCCGCAGAAAGAAAAGACAAACCCCCACTTGACTCCGTCTGAACAATAAGTCTGCTGAAATTAAAGACCCATTGAGGGGCCGTCATGCCATTTAGGGGATATTTATGATCCGCACTTTTAGCACCATTAGACAATAAGTCATAAAGGAGGGAGGGGGGGTTGTGTTAGTCATTTGCATTGCTGGTGGCGGTCAAATGAAATGGTCCTGTGTCGGCCATCTCTAATTACACAGAAGTCAATGAGGGCCGACTTTCCTTCAAGTGTATTACAAGAAATTAAACCACTCACAACACAGGCACTTGTTGTAGAACATAAATAACATAGGAAAACTACAACGCAAAAACCATCAGTTTTGTTTCAATAGAATCAATGGTTCAAAAGTGCTAGTTCTGTTATTTACCTCTTGTCAACAGCTAATAATGAGGTTTTACAGTCTCTTTTTGAATGTTTTTTTTTCTAGAAAGATAAGGGTGGTTTCGTGACGCAAATCTTTTCCACTCAGTGCTGATAAAACTCATGAACAAAGTCCCTTTTTTCAGTCATTGCAAAATATCTGTGTAAATGTCAGTCAATTAGTTTCATATTATGCATCTAGTGATGCATTGTGGGGAATACATATAAAATCAAAACCAGACTATAGTTTGGCTAGCTTCAACCCCGCTTTTTAACTGACTCTTAAACATTACATTGATCACATTACCTATTGTTCAAAGGTGCATTACATGTACATTTTTGGTTTTAGGAATCTGAGTAAATTAATTTGCATCTAAAAGTTTAAAAAAAAAAAACACGCCATTCAACCAACCTGTGAGGATTTCATCCAATGAGGTGGTACCGTTTTAGTGAAGAGAAAAAAAAAATAAATAAATAAAAAATCGTTTAGCGTTTGTTAGTAATTTTGTGAATGTTCAGTGCGTACAAACTCAAGTTGATTCCTGCAATCAAAATAAATAACTGTGATTTGGATGTGGTCTTCAAATGCCGCTTTCTTGACTTTAAACAAATATCAGACAAAAAATTAATCTACGACAGATTGGTACCGGTGTGAAATTTAAAATAATATTAATAACAATTTATTCTTAATAAAGCGTTTCACATGAAAAAATCTCAAAACGCTGTAATTATAACAGGATTATCAGTAAATAATTAATTGTTTACATCAGAATTTTACATCAAAATCCCCCCAAAAGTTCAAAAGTTACATTCAGGAGTAGTAATTATTAAAACAAAATGTTTAGCTGCAACTTAAAAACTCAAATTTTGCTTAAAACAGCCCTTTATAAGTAAGCAGGAAGTCTGTTCCACAGAGAAGGTGCATAATTAGAGAAAGCGCGATCAATCAATGAGCTTTCAAATTGATACTAATCAAGTACAAAAAAAGAAAGAAATGTAAACTACAAGTACAATTCCATTACTTTGTAAATAAATAATCAATGCTCTATACCACTGTCACAGCTGTCACTGTGTCAAAATTATTTCTCATCATATTACTTCCAAAACTGTTAAAGCTAAAATGATATCGAAGCCTCAAATTACTGAAACCAGTTGTTGCCAGAAATCTTCCATTATTTCCCTGTCCAGCCTGATGGGATTGTTTTGTCGGAATTGCTGGAATCATTTTATTTTTTTTTTAGAGTACCGCTGGCACAAAGAAACCTTGACTTGACAAAGCCAAGAGAACAAAGATTCTCTTTAAAGCACCAGGATTTTTGTTTTCTCTATCAAGAAAATTCATGCACCGTGAATTGCAAAACCTCCGCCATGAGCTACGGCTGAGGATTGTTCTTCAATCAGGAACCAAGATTGAAAACTCGGTTCACTCTGACTTACCTCCATTGAGCCGAAATACAATGAATAAACAATGGTGGAAGCCTCTTGATGTCTCGTAATCCTCTTCTTGGAACAAAAGGACAAAGGTCTAGAATCAGGGATAACGCAATAACCCAAGCATAAAGGGAAAATTTTAGCACCATTTCCAGTACTAGCTGTCCTCTTTGAGTGGGTGAAACAAAGCCTTGCATGCTAAGAAAACAAAATGTCCGGGTGACCTTTGTTCCGGTTTTCCGATTTTACAGAATGGCATGTTTACACGACTTCCATTTGCCGGCTCAGATAATATTTGCGTGTATACAGGTTATATGTCGTCTACTGGTTAAATTTGCGTCCAACATGATGAATGTTCAATAATTTCATTAGGGCAATATAAGTAAGTTATCGTCTCAAAGTCTGCATGCTAAAAAATATGAATACCTTTCATCTACTATCCCCTGCATTTACAAGTATTCTATAAACTATCACAAATTTGCTGTAGTTGTTGGTTGATATCCCTGTAGCAAATCAATAATAGGACTGCAGAGTTTACTGAGACCCCACGATGCACTTTCCTTTTACATGTGTATGTACAAAAACATGGCCTGCGTCCCCCACAATCCATCCTGGCAGACAGATTAAAGAAGGAAGGATATCATGCCTGTTATTAACTGTGGGGTTTTGATGGATCCAGGGATTTTGTTAGCCTAACTAGGGTCAATGTTAGAAAGAAGACGGAAACTTGTTTCATTTGTTCTTCTTAAGTTGACCTGAAGTGCATAAAATAAATGACGAAATCAACAGGTGTTTACCGTATCAAATCCTTGGGAATGTATTCTTGTTTGAATATCAAGTGCTTTTCTCTCATATGTTTTAAATGTGGAATATGAATGTGTGTTCAATATGGTCAATGTGTTGATTTAGGAATTAAGAAATGATGAACTGTCAATGAAAACAACGGTTCCATTCTTTAGCACAAGCCTGGTATCTAGTAGTTTTGTGTAATTTGGAAATAACAGCCTGGGCATGTACTTAGTCTTGAAAGATGAAACCACGGCTTGGGCTTGGGCTCAGGCGTACAGGCTTCGTCTGCCTGATCAAAGCCCCGTACCGAAAGTGGACATTTTCAAATAACTGACAGGGCCAAAGACAGAGCACAAGACGAATCCGTGGTTTCGAGTGAGGCAGGCTAAACAATGTTTGCAATAGCTAAAATATTAGCCCGCAACTAAGCAGCTATTTAAAAAAGATAAAGACTTGTTATTTCCAAAACAAAAACAAAAGCGACCCCCAAACCAGAGGGCTGTCGTGTCCTGTCTTAGTCAGTCAAGAAGGAAAATCCAAAAATAGTTCCTATAAATCCAATAATAGTTTATAGAGTTTGAAGTCCGCCATCTTTAGTGGCAACGATCGCCATATTTTGAATGCACAATTATGTGTTCTGCATAAATACTGCGTCAGGCAAACAGGAATTTCATCAAATTCCTTGCACGATTGGTCGGTGAACCACTTGGCCACGTAGCAAAATTAGAAGGCTTGACGCAGCTCAAAGCCCAAACCTAAGTTGCCCGTAAAGATGGCCACTATCGGGATTGATCTTCATGAATCCCTCTGAGACTACTCAAATTCTAATCCACAGTTCCTTTGAGACTCAAATGACATCATGTTCAACAATGTTGGCTGATCTTATGAATTATTGTCAAACATAACATAAAACTACATGTTAGTCAGTATGTACAGATTGGTTTCTAGAAACATTTACTGCATGTAATATTAGTGGACCTTTAGCACAATGTGGTTGTATTTGTCAGGTTCCCTGTTCACTCCATGAAAATGTTCAGTTTGCTTTGATTTCATTGAAAGGTACCAGACAAATTTTCCTTCCAGCCTCAGTTTGATTACACTATGATGCCTGTAAGTAAAAACAAGATGGCTGCACTTTGAGAAAGTTTTATAATCTACTTTTAAAAGAATAAGAGAAAACCCTACAATATAAATAATAGATAAACTGCTTCCTAAAGAAATTTTTTTTTTCTCCAGTTCTGCCTATGTGTATGGCATTATTCATTGCTGTTGATTTCATAAATTGAATTAAACGTGTTTGAAAAGAAAATACAATTGCGATTGCTGACTGTATCAACAATTGTGCGCAGGAATACCATTCTCCTGAGAGCCTCCTCCAAACAATGCAAATGGCCACTAAATTGAAGTAAAAATGTGTGCAGACCACTCGAGATGGAGAGTTGGAGAGGCCAAGCCAACCTACAGGTTGTCTATGCAAATCACGAAGGGAAAGGAACAGTTAGAGAGATAGTGTGTGTGTGGACAAGAATGTTAATGAAAGATGATGTGTGTGTGTGTGTGTGTGTGTGTGCACACGAGGAGAGGCAGAGAGACAAAATCGCCACCAGCTTCGTTGCAGGAAGCCAGAGTGGATTATGAAATATTATCTCTAATCAAACACAGGAAAATAGCAATCTTGCAGTGGAGGGCCTGTGCAAATGAGCCGGCGCGGAAGCCGCATGCCACGTGCACAACACACAGCAACCGTGGTAAGTCATGCCGGCCTCGGCACACACAATTTTTTTTTCTCCCTCGTAATTTTTTTCACTTTCTTCATTCCAGGGCCAGTGTGGGGCCCCAATCGCTGGGGACTCGGTGCCTGGGTCCAGGGAGCCTACTGGAAGTTTACCCGTCATGCTACGCGGAAATTTGAAGTGTAATTACATCAGTTTGTAGGGATACGTTTACCTGGCTGAAAGCCCTCAAGTGGTCCACTCCTACATCTGAACGACCCGCGAGGCCGAGGGCTGAGGCACCATATATGGTCGGGAGGCACTTGTACCATTGTTGGAGGGGAAGTTGTTGAGAGGCATGGCTGGCCGGCGTCCCTAGCTGATGGATTGTGGGATGCTGACACATCTCCCCAAGCATGGAAAACGATGACTAAATGAGGCACTCAATGAGGCTGGGCCTAATGGATCAAGAAGGCGCACAGGAAGTCAGGCCCTCCACGGCCGAGCAGGGGGGAAACATGCCACAATGGGCCACACGCAAGCGCCAATTTGTTTATCTTGCTCCCCTTAGGCGACGCGTAATATCGGATGAAAACTCCTGCCCACTTCATCTACGAAACTCGAACCTTCATTTTGTTGCCTGTCCGTCTATATTCCTATCTTAGTTCTTATGAGGTATGATAATGCAGGAATCACCAAGATTTGTCTTTCTTTCTTGTCTGTTTTTCCTTCACTTTCTTGGCATGCCTGAAGCTCAGGTTGCAGCATCAACAGTCCGTCAACTCACACTTCTTGTCACTGCAAGACTTTCTTATCCCTTTTCTTGTGAAATATTACAAGCTTAAAAAATCATAACAATAAGTAGATATTGTCTCAAATATCAAGTAATGTATTGTTTTTACCATCAGGGACGTTTGTTAAAAATGTTGACGTTTGTTTTGGCAATCCCACAAAACTTGCATTTGTCGTTAAGTCACAACTGTTATTAACAATGTGGTTTCCCAAAAAAACATTTTTAATTCTTCAAATGGAACCCTCCTCCAAACCAATACTTTCTAACTTAAGAAAACAGTTAACTACCAAAAGACAATAACACATATTTTCTCAGCTCAAATCCATCACGGGACACCTTGTTTACAGACTCAATCTTTTGTTCTAAATTGGCTTTGAATTCCAAGGTACAAGATGAGGCATGGATAGTTACAAACAAAATGCAAGTACTCTATCATGGTTACACTACTCATAAGAGACGATGTCTGTAATTGTGAATTTTCTGAAGAGACACTTACTTAACATTTCTCACATGATCTTGTTTCTTAATTGTTATTATTATCAATATTAGTACTATTATTATTACTGTTTTCATTATTATCAGTTAAGCTGGCACTGCAAAAAAGTGCAGTGAACGAAAAACAACACGTCATATGAACATCCCAATGTACATTGTATTTTCTGCTGGTAGATACAGTGTAAAAACCTGGCATGGAAAAATCTGAATGCATTAGTCCGATAGATGATAAACATGGTATCCCTTGGACACAAAAATATGTTTGTAAAAAAAAAAAAAAAAAAGAAGGAAAAAAATGAAAAAAAGGGCAAAAGGATGGACTTTTTTCTTTTCTTTGGTAGCCTGGTATTCTAACAACTGGCCAAACGTTCATTTATAACAAAAGTAGCTCCAATTTGTAAATGAGTTTCGGTGAAAATGTAGCCTTAAGATACAAAAACAACTTTTTTTTTATAAACATGAATTACGATTCAAAATAAAAAAAAAACATACAAAAACTTTCGCATATGCCACAGACAATGCACAAAATATATGTAATATGCAAAATTGTTTGTACATAATGGCTGATGGACGTGAGATAACATTGTCGGGATTCCGACAATAATTCATTTTTAATATGTAATTAACTACCATTTGTCATTGACAGATTTGTTCATGCAATACTTTAAATGAAAGCTATAACTTGCTTGAATCTAAAAAAATAGCTGTTTAATATTTAAATCTAAATTTGGGGGTTTAATTTGCCGAAAAGGTTGACCTAGCTTCTTAAAATATCTGTAGTAACATGCATTTTAAGCGGCTATTACTACATTTTCATTAATTGCATATAAACATTCTCTGAACAATGACTGCAGTTGAGGTATACACAAGTTCAAAGCTGACTTCCAAAACTTCCCTTTGGTCACAAATTGAACTTTCACAGCAGTCATTTTAAAGGGCCCATGAAGAGGTATTTTGTCACATTACATTTTTGTGGCTTAATATACGTTTTGAAATTAACAAAACATAACATTGACTATTTTGATGTGTTTGTTATGCGTTAATACACTTTAATTGAGCCCCGAAAATGTGTGTCATTTGATTGCGCAATGATTTGTGACGTAGACTGTGGTCAAACGTTTCAAAGACAGCTCTGGTGCCGAGTGGTCAACAATGCAGTGTGTGTTATTGTCACACACATGGCCCTGGTCAGCCGGTCCACCGTCTATGTCACAGATTTTATGTTAATGAGGAAGGGTGGGTGGAGCGCGGCAATCCCCTAATTTTATAAATTGTTATTTCTACGGTAAATAGGCATGTAAAAAATGTAAAAAAAATGATAATACACTATGATAGGCATACTTCCTTTTTTAACCAATAAAAAAAATTAATTCGTGTGACCTTTAAGGTCACTTGGTGTGTTGTGACGAATATGAGATGTAAACAGGACTGATTTAATCAGTCCTGTCAATACACAGTCTAAGAACTGGGCCCATTTAATTGGCCCAGGTGTGGATTTCACAAAGCGCTACGACTAATCTGATCTAGAGTTAGGATGAGTAACTAGTCCTAACTTATACCAGTCATAAATTAGGACTAGTTCTAAATTAGGACTAGTTTTGTGAAATCCACCCCAGGACACTGTTAGGAGTACCTGGATTAAAGAGTTGGTATGCTAAGAATGAAGTTGTGATTACCAGCGTTGGCTGATAAGAAACACAGTTGATTTGTTTTGTTCTCAACATTTTGACTAGTGAGACCTAGTCGTCATCATGATCAGTTGAGAATAGAATGATTACTGGACCATGCAAGAGTCAAAACATTCGGAGCATGCAAGAATCAAAACATTCGGCGCATGGAAGAATCAAAACATTCAGAGCAAACCAACCGGCTCTTTTTCCAGCCAACACATCTCCCCAGAAAAAGATGAAAACAAGGTGTGCATGATGAGAGAATTACAACATCATAAATCAAGATGATTTCCACAAACTAAATGAGAGTTCCTAACATGTAGAAACCCTATAGTTCAGCAGCTTTCAAATCACCTGGTCACAACAAAACATTCTTTGCAGGCTTTTCATTGTTACAAAGCAACAGAAAAATGCAAACAAACTACTGCAGGCTCCACTAGTTACAACAAAGCCGGTTTTGTTCTCTGCTGTGGACAACACTGAGTATCTTCACCCAGTTCACGTGACGTCATCATCACAATAATCTTGGTTGCGCCATTTAAGAAGTCAATGTCTTTGTGTGTTATACAGTATGCTTTTTGGCAATGTGGCATTTCACAGTAATTTGTACATGCAATTTGATTCCCAAAATGGTGAGCATGGCAGACAGTAGCAGTGTGTGGCATTAGTGCAAGGGGTCTATACAGTGCTCATCACTTATTGGTGTAAGGGTAAGAAAACAAATAATATTCTTTATCCTCAATGTAATTATTACATCCATTCAAATGTTTCATTACCCACTGCTAATTACAGCATAGGAACTGGCCTCTCGTCAATGGGTATGCTTAGTGGTCGAGTGGTTAAGACGTCTGCTCTAAATCCTACCCGAGTAGTATGTATGGATTTTTTCCCCCGCAGAACTCAGAAAGTACGCCACACATCGGTGTAATAGTAAAAACCAAAATACTATTCTTCATCCCTGATGCAATTATTACATCTACTAAACAGGTTATTTTGTTGCTGCATATCTCCCACGGCCATTCAAAAGCAACCCGACTGTTTCGGAATGTCACAACAGCAAAACGCAGACTCTGGTCTGCATTTTGGGGACAAATCTTAAGGGCCAATGAAGACCTGTGGTGGGGTTCACAAAGTGCTAGGACTAGTCTTATCTCGAGTTAGGACGAGTAACTAGCCCTAACTTATAGGATTAGTCATATGTTCGGACTTGTCTTAAGTTAGGACTAGTTTTGTGAAATCCACCCCTGGTCCAACATCACTAGCTACAACAAAGGGCTCATACACTCAACATTGGACAACAAATCCCAACAATTTTGTTGGTATCACATCTTGCTTTTTCAAAGGAAACCAAAATGCAAAATGCAAAAAGCAGACCCTTTTTTTAAGTGCAATAGACCATGTCACCTGTGACATCACAAGTTTACAAAAGAGTGACAGGGCCTGGGGTGGATTTCACAAAATTAGTCCTAACTTAAGGACTAGTCCTAACTTATGACGTGTCCTATAAGTTAGGACTAGTTAGTTAGGACTAGTTACTCAAGATAAGGCTAGTCCTAGTGCTTTGTGAAATCCACACCTGGGCTGTAGCTCAAAACTTGTTCAGCTGGTTTTTTTTTTAGAACTCTTGATTTTGGGTGGTACTTAAATAGAAAATGGAAACTTTCTCATAAGACAAGCCTAGTATCTTGCCTGCCAGAAAATGCACTGGAATGCATAGGGTCACTCTTCTTGTAGGCAAGGTAACCTGACCTAACTAGTTTTGCACCAAGAATGGTTAAGTATAAAACAACAACAAAAAGATGAATCATCTTACCTGGTTGTAGCGCCCACTGGTACTATACCCTTGCTGCTGCTGCTGCTGTTTGTATCTGTCCTGATTCTGTTGGTAGGCATTATATTGTCCCTGGTTATTACGTGACCAACCTGTCCCACCATATCCACTATGAAGAAAAAAACAAAAGAGAAAAAAGAATCTAGGAATAAGTGTAAATCAACGGCTTACGATGATGATGATGATAATGATGATGCTATTTGATCTCTTGATGAAGTCTGTAAGCCAGTTGATGGCCAGGTCCTCAGCCTGAATGACTTATTACACTGCCTTTAGGAAGATTACATTAATTTCAATTCTATTTTTTCTACGAAACACAAACTAAAGTTAAATTTTAAGCTACATTGTATGATGTTCAAGGAAACATAGTTTGTTTATACCAATAAATGTAACATCATGCTTCTTTGGGAAATGTCAATCGGGGAAATTTACAGGCAACCAGTTTCAAGCAATCGTCAAGAAGATAAAGGCATTTACATCTCAATGTACACTCTTGAGGAGTGTAAGACATCAGTAGAAAAATAACTCCAGTTCTACCAAAGTGTTCCTTTTTTCATGAAGTGCAGTTGGTTGCCTCTAAGCTGCCAGTAAAAATTGCCGTGTGTGACATTGCCCGTTAAGGACCCAGTACAAGCAGTTCAAGGATTAAGGAGTTTCTTCAACCTGGCAGTATTTCTTGTGTGATTAAAATGGGCACCAACTCTAAACCACTTGTGAATGAATTTTGGTTGTATTAATTAATGAAATGATTACATGACTGCACTTCAACAGGAGCCATTGTCCTGGCTCTGCTTACCATGGAATTTGGTACTTAGTCTCCATTTTCCGCTTACAGGGTTAGCGCCAACTTTCTGTGCTAGCTGTGTACGTTAAGTACGCTTAGTAACGTGAAGTATGCACTTAAGCAAACATTCCTTACTAACCTGTGAAATACATTGGCTTTAAACGTGCATTTTTCTGTTACCGTAATTGCCATTTTTTCACACACAGTAAGCAGAGCCATGACATTGGCCCCTGGCCCCCCCCCCCCCTTCATGGAGCTGCTTAAGCACAAAAAGCAGCTAAGCCCAATACAATTATGCTTACCAGAATACCAGCCAAAAGACCATGTCACATTGACCATCTGTGACTGGTATCCTGCTCATTTTTGCTTAGCAGGAAATTTTAAAGCAATATTTTCTGCTTAAGCAGCTCTATGAAATTGGCCCCCCGGTCTCTACTCATTCATACTAAAATACTCTCAAGATGTGTTTTTTCTTTCTCTTAAAGACGCAGACTCGTTGCCATTACTCGACAGCCGTTTTTGTGGCGCGAAAAATCTTGTACATGTTCATGTACTCAGGTACAACATGAAACAAGTCGCAATTCTCACTGCAAGAGATACCCGACGGCTAAGGTTTTTTTCCCCGATGAGCCTGTATCTTTAACTCACATACTGAAACTGTCAACAACCAGCCTACATTTAGCTATCTATATGTACATGCATGGCCCCCTTGCTTTTCATCCATGCAATTCGTAGTATTTTTGACCGCGTGAGGGCGACTGTGAACCCAATTTACATGATGCAGAACAAGTTAAACAAATGATGTTACCATTGTTATTACTTGTTTGGCCGTTCCTAAGAAAACAACATACAGGCAGTCAAAATAAAAGTGCCCTTAAAAAAATGCGGTCAATTCAAATGTAGCCAAACTGAGGCTTGAAGTGCACAATAGTCTGATCCCTTTTTGACATAAGGAGACTCGGTACACTATATAGACCATTATCATGCTGCCACCATCTTGGTCATGTTCCTGGTATCCAATAACAGTAATGCATGCTAATATTCCTGTACAAAAAGGAACCAGATTATTTCTCCTTCAAGCCTCGTTTTGGTTACATTGATTTAAATGGGAGAAAATAAAGATGGCCGCACCTTGATAAAGGTCTACTCCATTCAGATACCGGTAGCATGAAGGAGGTCTAATGTACGTGGAGTATTGAGCCATGTGACCATTATGCAAATCAGTTAAGAATTTAACCCCAGAAAAGTGAGCTAATTCCATTCATGATATCCCATAGAGCAACGATGCACGCTACACACAACATGTGGGTGACCAGTCTAACTGTACCCCTAACAATTACAAATCATCTGTGGAAATGGTGTTTGTAAATGTATACATGTATAATGCAGTATACCAGAGATTGTATATCCAGCATTTCGTGGTGGATTTGGTAGGTTTTTTTTTTCACAAAAATCATTTCAGAAAGAGATGTCAAGGTCTACTGCGAAGATAATCAATTTGATTCAACTGAGACAAAGTCAAATAAAACAAATAAAATTAAATGATGGTTGCCAACTGCTTACCAAAGCACTGCAGTCACAGTCAATGAAAAATCGTTATATCTCCCCACAAACACATTTCTATAAATCCATGGGACCGACTGGCACAAAAACGTCCGATTCAGACAGGAACACCAAGCACAAGTGTGACAAGCTCGACAAAACCTAGCCAGAAATATATATATATATATAGTGCGTCTAAGCCCCGCTCGCAGTCCGTCAGCCAGCCTACCACTCTGGTTGCACTGCAAAATGCAGTTGAGTGTGTAAAGACCGGCCATTGAAGCCGTGAACGACGGCCTCCGTACCCCCCTTCAATTCTGTCAGAAGTGTAGCACAAGTGCCATTACAACGGCGGCCAGCTCGCCCTGGTCTATGGAGACACGTTCTCTTGGCTGAGTGCAGCGTACGATCCTAATACATCCCTATGGCCAAACTTTGCTGTCGGCATCAGACAAGAGCCCAATTTGAGACGTGGGATGAGGTCTCTAACAACTACCAAAGTGGGGCTGAGATTTTCCCTCCTACTCCTCTCTTTTTTTTTTTTTCCTTTTCAAACTCCCTTTTTTGCTTTTCTGTTGGCCCATGTGTCTTGGACGAGAGAAGGGCCATCTTGAGTTGTTCGTTAAGAGCTGATGGAGAGACCCAACCAGAAGGGTACTTGTGGACAGCCTACTTGATTTGCCGCAAATGGCTCTGCGAAGGGTAGGGTATCAACGTGATGCTACTCAATGATAATGATGTATAGTATGGTAATCATCAACCATGTTACAGTGTTTTTGTGGCTACGGAGCAGATCTAATTATCGCCTGAAGCAATTCAATCGTTTACAAAACAACTCCTTCGTCAAGAGCAGGGATATTGTTGACAAACACGCAGAAATCGTGGAGAAAGTAAAAAGATGTGCATATTATTAGGGGTTAGTTATTTACATACTTACTTGTTTTTAATCTGCTAGGGAAGATTATTTATATCACATCATTAACTCAATCTCATGAGAAACTATTGTTTTAAACTTAGTGGATACTAAATGACCATTCACTCGTCGTGTATTCACATGTCAGAACAAAAGAAACCTAAAGTTTAATCTGGGGAATAACAGTAGGAGGTGCCTGGTCTTCACTGCTTGGTAAAGACCAGGTTTGGGGCTGGCCGACGGTAATGAATCAAGCAGAATAAATATCTTTTTAAACAAAATAGACAGCTAAAATGCTCAGAATTTTATAACTTTTCTTTTGCAATATTTGGGGATTTTTTTTGTATCCATGTTCAAGGGCCACATTTTTGGTTGTTGTATTCGCATAGTACCTTATCTCTTGCACATGATCTAATATCTACATGTATGCACATTTTTAGAACCAGACTATGGGCTCAGAAATGAACAATACCCCATAGACCTTTCTTTTGCAATGTCACAGCCTGAGTTTGTTGCCAACCAAGATGGAGAAACTACGAGGAGCCATCAATGTAAAACATAAACAGATTATCATATATTCAAAAACTATTAGGAAACAAACCAACCAATAAAGGGATGTATTTTCTTTTTAATAGAAAGTTTTCAAAATTTTTGTCACAACGTCTGTCAACAAGACTTGAATGTGTGCTACATTTGGCCGTCCATTTGGCCATCCAGCGCGGTTTGTATATCAACAATAGAAAGGTTTATAATGCCAAAACTTTGCTTGATGATCTTCTGTATGCTATCCATTCTCAGGGTGGGGGTGTTTACCTGTAGAAACTGAGGGCATTTCACAAAAGGGATCCAGGTGCACTGACAGAGCGAGGATGTCCTCGCTTTGATTTCATGTGCAAAATCAATGAGGACATCGCTAAAAAAACTAAGTCCAAACAATGGGAAAACAAAGAGAAGTCCATGATTTTCGGGGGTCGACAAACGTGTGTGTGTGTAGATGTATGTGTGTGAACCAGCCATTTGAAATTGGTACACTGTCTTCTGTTCACAAACAAGTGTGTTTATTCGAGTGCATGCGCATATTTGGGGGTGCACAGGTAGCAACAAAATAAATAAAACTATGAATAAAGAATAAATCTAAATAAAAGAGTTAATTTATTCACTCCCAAGGCCGATGTTTATTTCACATTTTAATACACCCCAAATGACAGGGATTTAACCAATCAGAATGCTTAAACTTTCCAGGGTTTTTCATCAATGTAAATAAAGCTTTATTCATAAATACTCCAGACAGTTTATCCATTCTGATTGGTTGAGAACGTGTCACATGGGGGTGTTTAAACGGCTGATAAAGGGCATTCAGGTTGGCTCAGTGGTTTCTTTCCCTGCCTTTCACCTCTGTGGACCCCAGTTCGAATCCCGGACTGGATTCTTGCACGTGGATTGGGTTTTCAGTCCCTACCTGATTGTGTGGGTTTCCCTAGTTGGGGTTTTCCTCCCACATGTAAAACTGACATTTCTTCAACATCTTCTCTACACAGGTATCTTCAGGCCTACGGGTCACAGTGCAAGTCACTTTTGAGGGTTCCTTGGTTTCATTACCAGAAAGATATAAATAAAAACTAAATAAAATAAATAAAGACATGGCCGAGAGTGTTTATAACAAGTACTTATGTGGGCACTAATTTATTATTATGCTTTTTAACTGAAAGAGCATTTATGTATGGGAATAAAAGAGTGGCGACGAGGTCTTAATCGGCCATTTAAAACCAGCAGGGTCATGTCCATGTGACGGCTCGGTCCTTTACCACCTGGCCACAACCTTTATTTTAATACACTCAAAATGACAGGGATTTGACCAATCAAAATGCTTCAACTTTCCAGGGTATTTGATTAATGTAAACTAAGCTTCATTAGTACTTTTTAAATTTTTTTTTTTCAAATATAACAATTTCAAAGCTCTGGTGAATCAATAGTGCACACACGTACGTTTAAAATCATTGTGTACTTTGTGAAAAGTCAAGTGTTCATTTAAACGACACACAATAAATACAGAATATGTACTTGTTACCATTGACCATGTAACGATACAGAGTATTTTTATCTTGAAAATGTCACAATGATTGTAAGTGCCTAAAGTGTGTGAATAAACTTTGTTAAGGTAAAGGTACATGTAGGTATGAGGATGTGTCAATATTTCTACAGGAGGACAGTTTGGATGAGATGGCAAGGTGTTATTTTCAACTTTGTTTCAAAGACCCACTTGAATCGGACATCAAAAGTTTAACTTTTGGAAAAGACTTCATGTACTTTTGTGGCCATCTTGTTTTTCAACCAGTCGCATGGTAGTACATGTGACTAAAGCAAGACTGGAGAGGCAATTAGTCGGGACTCTTTTAAGGTCTAATGAGAATAAGCATTCATTGTTGTCATTGGACCCAAGGAATATGACCAAGATGGCAGTAGCAATGCATGATAAGACTCTTTTGCTGTCAAATGATTAAACAGCTAAAGTCAAAGCGGTTTGTATTTTCTGGATTAGTTCTTAGTTTGAGCGACACCTGAAAAAGGAAAAGGAATAAAAAGAAACTTCAAAAAAAGGGGAACCTGTCCCATTTTCATGACTATCCCAGAACTTCAAAGACCTTGAAAACATTTCTAAACCATTTTTCTTTGATGGAACCTTCAATATTCCGAAACTTCAATTTTTTTTAATGTCTGCCTGTGACCAATTCTGATGCACATTTTTTTCAAATGCTATGCAACAATCAGTTGAAAAAAAAACTAACAACCCAATCTGTTTTGGAAACACATCGTATAAGGCAACTTTGAAGTACAAAACGGCAAAGGGAGAAACCACTCAGAGGAAGAGACTGTATCATATCTAGAGTAGAGGGAAGAAGTTGTCAGAGTGCTCCTCAAACTTTCTCTTCTCTTATCTCTTTACATCAGGAGGAACACTTCACAACATGTAAAGAGTACGATACCCTGTATCAAAACCTGGCAGTTATTCACATAAAAAGAGAGGAAAATAGAAAGAGATCTTTAAAGAATACAATCGTTAAAAAGACTTCAAGGAAACTCAATATGTCGGCATCTTGTGAGTCCTTGTTTGTTGATAACACCTGGCCAAGCTCAGAGAAATAGCAACAATTAAACAAATTACAGGAAAGAAGTGAATAACACAGTTAACAAAATGCGAACCCAGTGCAAAAAAAAGCCACTCGGAAGAGAAACCGACAAAGAAATCTGAAGAGATCGGAGTCATTAGTCAAGACGTAAATCTGAAGAGAGGGTTTCGTAAAGACGTTAATCAGTCTCTTAACACACAGGTGGCTATTAGGGCTTGATTGAAGAACACCTACTCCTTGTGTTCAGTAGCACCGGTCGGCTTGTGAGGAATTCCTTAGGAGACGGATTAAGGGCGGATGGAGAGGTTGTTGAGAGCTGAGATTTCTTCGCCTCACACTAAGAGAGAGAGAGAGAGAGAGGAAGCTAGACACCACTCAAAGACTGTGATACCTTTTGATCCTTCACTGAAGCAGGTTGCAATGCCATTCATAACTACGCATCGGTACGTTTACCTCAACACGTATGCCAAATCTACCAGAACATTATTGTCTGACATGGTAGAGCCACTGATTCAGTAAGCACAGTTGCCTGAACTCAATGGTTTCACATACTCACAGTCCTGAATCTTGAAGACAAAAAGTTTCACTAAAAGATGATGTTGACGAGAAAAGAGGACCCTTCTCACTAATCTCTGTAGGTGTTATTAATCCAGGATCAGTGGGAGATAATCCTTATCCCCCTGTAGGGCTTTTGGGGCATT
This sequence comes from Marthasterias glacialis, assembly GCA_911728455.2. Classification (NCBI taxonomy): domain Eukaryota; kingdom Metazoa; phylum Echinodermata; class Asteroidea; order Forcipulatida; family Asteriidae; genus Marthasterias; species Marthasterias glacialis. The sequence goes on along the minus strand of OU452219.1, from coordinate 26,831,224 downwards.
ATTTTGCAGCCGTTTTTGACTGGTACATTAAACGGATTAGCTTCAAAACAATATTTTAGAGAAGGCACTTTCAGGGCTCCTTGAAATGGGGGGATATAAAAGCGCCAAAGGCAGCTGTAAGATCAGATAGATTACTAATCCCATTGGAGGGTATCTTAGATTCAATGACACTGATTTATCATCAACAAGTCAAAGGTACTCCTTCACTACATCCATGCAACATCAAACACTCACTATAAAAGCTCTGATTTTGAGAATATTTTAAGGACATCCTGAAGATTGCCAAAAGAGAGTGAACGCAGGTGTTGCTGAGAAAAACAACGTTTTGGACTTGAAAGAGTTAAAAACCATACAGCCTTGGAAACAAAAATCATAACTTGAAAAGAAATCTGCAATCAAAAGCTAAGTAAGATTTCAAACTTTGCATGGTGGGAATACAATCTAGGAAGCTTTTGCGGTGACACCATGTAATTATCTCTAATGAGTTGGTGTGGTTCTGAAAAGAACTGATGGTTTAACAACTCGACGTTTCAATCAGTATACTCTGATCGTCTTCAGGAGAATGGAGAATCAAAAGCTTATTTATTAATACAAGTGGTAATCATGATCTTGTCTCAAAGAAAACTCAAAACTCAACGATTGAAATTTGTCAATATCATTTACTCGGGAAAGAAAATCAATCTGTGACCCAACAAAATAAACCACGTCTTGAACCTGCTCTGTCACCAACCCTTACAGATTTAAGGGTTTCATCTGCTGGCCCCAAACCCCTTTGAATTCAAACACCATGTATCTTTTAGGTGGTACACTAAAAGAAAACCAATCGGTTGTTATTATTGTTTCAATAACCCATACACAATCATTTTCCAAGAACCAGGGGGATCTCTCGCTTTGTCACACACGGAACTCCACTCCCACCATGGGTGAAAATCCCTATGGGTCAATTGCATACTAATGTCCAGTATGTAAATGTTTGCTGTGTAAACTGATGAGTGACCAGTGTAATATGATTGGTCCGCGCCATTTTCTAAACGGTCAAAAATGCTTCTTGTCGGGCCGTGTCGCATGGTTTTGCCCGCCCTCTAGTTCTTTTGCTATACATGTGTAACGGGTAAATTCATAAAAGAGTTACAGGCTTAAACTGTCAATACACAGTACCAGGGCAATAATTGGTTTGGAATGTTTTACTGATGAGTTGCAAGAGAGTGCTGAGTAAACAGTGCTTATCACACATTCAAGTAAGGATAAAACCAAAATAAATTCTTCATCCATGATGTAATTATTGCGTCAATTTATACACTGTATGTGGTACCTGTGGCTAATTACAGGATTAAAAATGCCCTGTGATTTAGTGAATAAGACAACTTCTCCATAATGCAGTGGTCATGGGCTCGAATCCAATTCGACTAGCAAGCTGTTTTTTCCAGCAGGACTGAGAAAGCACAGAGAATTCAGTGTTTATCATACTTTGGTGTAAGGGTAACACTAAAACCAAAAATCTTTCTGCTTCTCTCTTTCACTTCTTTCTACTCGACCCCTTCTGTTACTCTAGTATATTTGTGTATGTTGTGTTGTCATTTAGCCTTTGAGACAGACTCTGCTAGGGTCGAAACGTGAGGCCAAGGACAATTTTTTTTTGCATTGATATCATACATCATTTTGATTGCTAAGCGGTTTGCCACAGTTAATTCTTCTTAATTTTCTTGGTACAATCTAAAGATACTCTTTATTTCTGATGCATCTTCGAAATATACAGCAGGACTTGCGCTTAAGCTTTTTGTAAAGAAGCCCGAGGGGTTAGTAAACTGTGCATTTTACTTGCCCCCAGGAAGTTTTTGTTGACCAAATTTTAAACATGTATTGTCATAAATGTATCTTCCTGGTACTAATGGTAGCGATCACAACCAGTTTATAGCGGTCAAATGAAGTTACACTCACACACTCAAAAATAAATTAGCACATTTCTAAAATGTATTATTCACATCTGAAAAGGAAGAAGTATATGAACATTATAAACAAGTAAAATGCACAGTTTTTAGTAGCCCACAGGGCAAGTTGAGAAGTGGTGTTTACTAGCCCATAACAGTTTTTACTAGACAAAGTACGCCGGGCTAGTGCTAAGCGTGAGCCCTGTACAGACATTATGTGTTTGCACATGGTAAGACTAATTTGATTCATACTGTTAATAAAAATATTAATGCTGAAATTACCTTTGCTGTTGTCCTTGGTACCCAGAGTAACCTGCTCTATTGTCGCCCTGTCTGCTTGGATAGTAGTTTCCCTGGTTACCTGTCAGTTGCCGGGGGAAAAACCATTCAATTAAAAATCTTTTTTACAGGGGGATTAAGATCACATTCTTCATAAAGCAATGCACATTCTATATTTGATGAAGTGCACTTCTGTTTACAAAAATGAAGTGTCTTTCATAGATGGATATGTAACTGTTGATGGGCTCTGGATGTGATGCAGGCAAAAACTGCAGACAGGCTTTATAAGCCTTGGTTCCTTTGTGTTTAGTGCCCAGTAATGTAGAAACATGAATGATTCCATTTAAACTTGTTGGATTAAAAAAGGACCACCGAGTCTCAACTGTAAATCTTCCAACATCCTTCTCCTAGGTTGGCCTGATTTTGAACGGATTTAATACTGCCCTGCTGGCATGGGTGTCTAGTGCAGAAAACACATCACTGTGGCCCTGGTTCGATACCCGGCAAGGGCCATATGTGAGTAGAGTTGTGCATTGGTTCACTCCTGTGCCACAAGGGTTTTTCTCCGGGTCTTCCGGTTTCCTCCCTCCGGAAAAAATCAAACACTTTCAATCTCCGCAGTCATACATGAAGCGATGTGGCTGGCTGCCAAAGGCGCCTTTACACGCCTGCGGCTCGACCATGTTGTAGCCCCGTCCTTCGCAATTCAGCTTCTCAGCTGCCAGTAAGGATGATTAGCCTCCCAAATTATTACAAACCAACCATGGTCTATATGAGGCTTCATGTAAACCAATCTTATCAGAGTCTAAAATCCAAACAAACCGGCTAAAACATAATCTTCCTTTGTCAAGATACCAATTATTTGCGGAGGCAAATCAAGCTATATTTGTGTTTTAGCTTTATTTATCAGTTTTGATATTTTTATTTGTTTTAAGAAGAGCACCCTCAAGGAGTGCCACTCGTCAACCTAGTTCAAAACCTAAAACCGCACATAAATATCCTGCATTTGCGCAATCGATTTCTGCCATCTACGTGATTGCTCAGGAAGCCCTGACCTAGATCTTTTCAATCCAAGACCTGTAATGTTATCAATACCTACAGAAAGATAAGACACACGCATCCTCTGCACTGGGACCCTCGCACAAAACAACAAAAATATCTTCCTCCCTTTCACCGTCCTCCCAGAGTCTCACCGGATGATCGGGACGACCATCATTAAATTTCAAATCAGATTTATGAGATCCCCCTACCCCCAAAAACAGATGTAAATAAACACAAATTAGCATCTTGACAATAGGGGTCTCAAGGCGTCATTTCTGATCCCTGCGCCCACAGGCCCCCCTTGGCCTAATCACTGGGCAGACAGGACCAGTGAAATCGGAGCTAGAAGCCACTAGGTCCTCAGAGACAGGACCCTGATATAATTTCCATCTCCCAGGCTCTTCCTTCTCCCCTCTACAAATGAGCATTTTACAGGGGACACAATGGAAGGCATAAGAATAACCAATTAGGCTTTGTGACTGCCGATTTGATGGGTGTTTTAATGGGGGGAAGATGGTTGAATGCACTATTCAACTCAAGGTGTTGAAATGCTCCCAGTAATTACCTTCCAGGGAATAGCAGAGTTTGAATTCCACAACAAATCAGACACGATCAGATGGGTTTGAGTTGTCAACATTTTTATAAACAGAAACATCCCTAACAACAACAAATTCACTTAGGCAAGTTAAGAGATCTGTGCAAACTTAGTCTGTATTCCAAGAATACATCCTAAAATATGCACTTTAACATTAAACTCTGTCACAGCACAGTTTAGAGAGAACACTAATGAGTCTGAAGGTGCAAGTTTTAGGTTCAAATCTTACACATCAAAACTAACTTTCAGTTGCCCATTAAAAGCAATCCGAACATTGCCAATAAAGTCCTCATTTGAACCAATGAAACATTAGTAATCCAACCATAGGTGATCTCATTGTGATTTGGACTGAAACTGAATAGTTTCAAACACATACCTCGCACCGCCATCAACAAAATATCTGTCAATATCATCCTTTGAAAACCCTTGACCTTTTTTTCATCCCGAATTTCTATTTTGTTCATTACCAAGAATTCAAACAATTACAACTTGGATACAATGATTGTCTTTCAACTCAGTTCCCATAAAGTATTCACATTTCAACAAGTTCATACTAGTTAAACTTTATTACAACGTGGTAAACCATGTCTGTGTCCCTGAAGACAGACATTTATTCTCATAAATTTTGAATGAGGGGTCAGACTATATTCCCTCCATGCTTCAACTAGGATGTGCAAATTTATACACATGCAGATTTGCAATCATATATATGTACATGTACAAATGCAACTCAAATCAAGTATATGTACACATTTTGTTAACAAATAGAAGACATACATGTATGAACCATAGATAATCTACAGTAACTCTTTACAAACAACAGCACATCTCCATTGTAGAATTGTGCCAGTGGTTGGAGAAAAAGACAAGATGGCTGCTCATTGACACAGGTCTATGTCATCAGGCAACACCAAGCATGACAACATTAGCAACAACTGTCAATCATTTTATGTACACACTGATAGGGAATGACAGACCCAGAGAAAAAAAAAATATAAAATCCAAAGTGTAATCACTTCTAAAACTGACACCAACAATTTCCTCAAGTATGCACAAAGATGCTAATTCCACTGGTTAATTGATTCAAGGTTTGTGGGGTTTTTTGTGTCAAGCTTTCATTTAAGCTCTTGTGCTACATTCTTCTATAAAGCCTAGATCTGGGGGGTCTACAGCATGTACATGCCAGGTTTATAAGTCCATAGGAGGAGAGAATGCTACCATCCAAGTTTGACACACTGTATAGAGATAGACAGGTACATGTTTACTGAACTAGTAGGGTCTAAGCCCCCTGATGATGTGGACAGAGAGTGAAGAAAAAAGAACCTTGGTGTGTACACTGTGTGTAGGTACAGCATTTACACTCTTCTTTACAGTAGTAGTCACCTGGCTCTGTTTGATAATGGTTTGGCTACAGACTCCGGCTTGATTGGGATGTCGTCCATTGTACTGTCAGTTATGGGCATCAAAAGGCTAGACCCTCATTAGAATGTTTTGCCTCACCCTCCTGATTGTTAAACTCAAAGGGGAAAGAAACAGCGGTTGAAGCTAGTTGGTTCCTTCACCACCGAATCACAACGGAGACAATATCTCTTCTTTGATAAGTGTAAGGTCTGGGAAAACACACTACAATTTTATTTAATTTGAGCGCTGCCCACACTCCCTGTGGTATGATAACCGTCATTACTTGAGAATTAATTACATCTGCAATAGCTGTGACTAGTGGGTGTTCCTTACTGTCAGCAAAATCCATCAGATCTGAAGATTTCACAAGAGGGCGCAATAATTATGATGATTGGAGAAACCTCAATGGGACAATTTATTTAAAAACTGTTCCATTGAATTACAATTTTCATAATCCAAGTGAAAGAAATACCCAGGGAAAAAAAAAAAAAACACAACAAAACAGACAAAACCTAAAAACTGTTTTTACAAAACAAAAACAGAATCCGTATGTCAACAAGTAGGATTTATAGACAACCATACAAGATATTCTCATTTAATATTTTAGGGTTGAAGAAACAAGTCCATTTTTATACATGTAGGTTAATTATTGAATGTATTTATAAACGGAAAACATTGTGAAATAACCCTGTAATTACTGCCTGTTTCCACTTTTACAGACAAAGAGGTTGGGAAATTAACAAAATCATTACAAAAAAATCCCAAATAGAGAGATAAGATCATGAAAAAGAGCTGCATCACCCTTTCACAACCAGAATTTAAAGGTACACTGCACTTTAGTAAAAGAAAAAAAAGCTGTGGACACAACTCCCCCTCTATTTAAAGGAAAGGTTTGTTTGCAGTCCGTTAAAAGCCACTTTAAACTGTCAATCACTGACCATTCATAAATACACACAGGTTTCAGTTTTGGTTGTGCAGCCCGTATACTCCTTGTTTACTGTTTTGATACTTTTTTAACAAGGATAAATGAAACAAGCACAAGTACACTTAAGCTGGTGACACACTTCCCCCCCCCTGGTATTGAATTGGAACAAAAGCTGGGCACCGGGAGTACATTTTACAGCGGGTCAGGAATTTCAACAATTAGCAACAACAATCGATGCTTAACATTTGGTGGCATATTTGTGCTTTGTGTGTTTCCATCTTTCTCAGAATGGTAGTTTGAAAAAAAAAAAAAAAACACACACACACAAAAAAACCAACAACAATAAATTAAACTTGTTGCAACAAAATGCCCACAATTATTGAAAAAATAAGACTTTAATCAACTGCACTCTGAGCAGTTGCAGTCAAACCTTTTAATGCGTACCTACTCTTTCCCTCGACATCATTTCTGTCTTTCAACAAGCAGGGCCCAAATATCATAGCTCTGCTTGCCATGGAATTCTGCGCTTACAGTCACCATTCCCGCTTGTCATAATCATTCTTCAAATTTCAGCACTGGCTGTGTTAAAAAAAGTACGCCTGCGCACAAGCAAACATTTCTCGCTAACCCGTGTAATACGTTTACCTTAAGGGTGGATTTTTACTGTATCAAAAGTGCTGATTTTTAGGAAGCAGAGCCATAAAATTGGGACTAGATTACTGCAATTTTTACATTCAAGTTCAGCAAGAAAATTCTTTACTATGGATCTAACTAAGACAAGACATGTTACAGATAGGTTCCCGATATAAAAATTCATCAATTAGGTGGTCACACTTCCAGAAAGCAACTGAAAACAGTTGTGTTTTGTCAGGATTTTTGAAGATTCATTATGTTTCTCATTTCAGTTTAGTAAATCAAAATAAAAAAAACACGTAGTAGGGGACAATTTTACTCACACATAGTGCGTATAATTTCAGACAAGAAAGTTTGTTTGGACAATTGATACTGCTATAAAAGTTATTAAAAGAAAGCTTTCATTTTAAAATTGGTTGATTTTTTGTAATCAAATTTAATCCATCATTTATTATAGTTTTATAATGCACATTTATTCCAGGTTAGGATTGTGTTCCAGACTCATCAAATGGTATCGAAATTAGAACGAGTTCATGTAACCTGTTCATTCACTTTTAAATGGAAACCAGATACATTTTCATAAAAACAACACAATGATATTGGAGTTTAAAAGCCTTCACAGATAAATTTACACTGTGCATAACATTCCTTAAAGTTTCGCCTCGTCAAACATTTTGTTCTTCTTGCAAGAAGTCTTCACTGCCTTTAAGCAGCATAAATTAAGAATCCACTCCTACAGTCTTCTTCCTTCCTCACAATAATTGTCTGCATCAACCTTTTAAACTCAAAATAATATTTAGATAAAGCGCAAGAGACAGGGCCAGCTAGAGAAATTCCCAGAGCTTTTAAAAACGGCATAATTTGTTTTTCAAGAGGTTCATTATTATTCAACGCGAGCCCATCAGCAGGGGCATTCCGCTCGTCTTCTCTGGCTGCAGTCTCTGCACATAAGTTTTCCAGCCCTGGTCGAGGCCCAAGCTTTTGACATTACTTGCGGCATGCATGCATATCAGTGAAACTGTGTACCTCCTTCAGAGCTGCCAATCAAGCCGGGCAATGTTGTTGAGAGAGGGAACGCGCATTCTCAAGAGCCTCTTATCCTGCGTTGTTCGAGGACGATGTCCCCGAAAAACAGAGCATGCATATATGGAAAAAGATTTGCAGTGAAACAAAGAAAATGTTCACGGAAAATGGTGAGCAGGAAGAAAACAAAAAATTGCAGCAGAAAAGAAAAAGTACAGTGTAAAGGGAGATGGATGAAAACTTTTTAAGACAAAAAACCACAGGGATGCCCACAAGTGTCAAATACGTTGTTACAGAAATTCAAATAATATGGTGAGTTGTTGTTTTAAAACAGGAACTTCAACAGTTTAGCCATCTTCTTGGCAATCAGCTCACTATGGATGAATCAGACTTCAAGACAGATATCATTTTAAAAAGACTGAAATCGTGTACACACTGAGTAGTTCAGCTGGTAATCTTCTTTCACGTACATATTGGTGCACATGTTTCTTCAATGATTTCGTGAGCTCGTACAAAAAAAGAAATCGGAGGAAATCTTAATAGCAACTTGCACACGGCGAAATGATTAATATGACTTGTGCAGCACCGTTCATGGAGGATAATGACAGGACGAGGAACAAGATTCAAACTTGTGCATCACCGAGGCAACAAAGCTGGAGTGCCTGAAGCAGTTTAGCGCCTGCAGCCAGCAACAACCCGAGACAAAAGACCGGTGGTAATTTCATCCACAAGGGTCAACACACAAAATAAAAACAGTGAAATGAATGTTCTTAAAATGCTGCAATATCTTAGAGGGTATTAGATGCCTAATGAACAGAATGCATACTGTCCAGAAAAAAACCAATTTATGGCGGGAATGGAAGTCGGAGATAAGGATGCCTGGCTGCTTTGTCAGCCTGTCCTTGGAACGTGGATGATGGCTACTTCAGCCAAAAAATCCAAATGAGAAAAATTGATTTTCTTTTTTATAACAATCACATTGTGGAAAAAAAACACTTGCATCTCCGGTTTAGAGATGAGGTCATTAAAAATGAAATTGCCTTATCAGATTAAGTTATGTCAGCCAAACAAGAAACCAAATATGGGCTTTTGTTCATAATAAGCAATGAGCAAAACCACCCCACAAAGTTGTACAAATATTTGGGTGTGAGTTTTGTTTTTCTTTACTGAATTCAAAAAAGCATGTTCATGGTTTCATTGGGAAGATTAAATACCCTCCTGACTTTACATGCTTTCCTTCTAAAAATGTAGCAGTTGGCTCAAAGGGAAAACCTCATGGGAAGATGAAATAATCTCTTGAGTTGACATCTATTTTCAAAGATGTAGCAGTCGGCTCACAGGGAAAAACTTCTCTGTCTTCAGAAACCCTTCTTAGTGCTCTATTCTGCATATTTTTTTTCTTCAACTTATCATAGGGAAGTGGCTCTTGGAGATTGCTGAGCATCACTACACACGATTGTAGTGCCATCAATGACAACAGTCACTCCCAACCAAACAACGAGGGGGTGCTGTTAGATAGACAAGAGACAGGGCAGTGCTACGCAGTCAGTAACAGGAAGCTATAGGAACCTGTGACAAGGACCCGGGATAAGAGACCCCACTTTGAGGACCCGCTTAAAAGATTCAGTGTTGAGGAGAATGTACTTCAGCCTCATTCCCGACTCGAGAAGTACGCTTTAAGGAACCAAGATGCTTGATGGGCTAGTGTTGTTTCATGGAGAGTCTGTGGTGAAGGGTGATGAGGACATCTTCACATCAATGCACTTCAACAAAATCAACTCAAAATGTCTTAATAGCACTAGGGCGGGTACTCCAGACTCGTTTCAGCCAAGCTACACAGTACGCAATGAAATATATCTCTGGATACCACACTTCACTCGATTAAGCAGTCCCATGTTTTGTTTTCCTTAATTCTAGACTTGATTTTAATGAAACCTATAATCTGGTACATAAAAAAAAAAAAAAAAAAGCAATTCAATCATTATGTTCATCATATAGCTGCTTATGTTTAAAAATGTAGCTGTCTGTATGAACATAACATTTTCATTGCATTTATGATATTTTGTCCACCTCCAAAGTAGGGTCATACTTTAGTATTGACCCCGAAAAAAAATTGTATAATTTGTATCCGAAAGCCTAATTGTTACAGAGATGGTAATGGTACTAAGCATCCTGCGAAATTATTTTGTCTAAAGTGCCCCGAATTGATTAGAAATTAATAAAAGTATGTCGAAAAATTTGAATCTCTGAAGATCGCCTGTAGGCGACTTCTGACATTTATGAATAGCTCTCGCCAACTGGTTGCAGACTGGCTGACGTGACCTCGCGTATCGGATTACACACTGGCTGAAATACAGGTTGGTACCCACTGTGAACGAAAACCACGGTGCTTTTTCATCTCGTTTAAAAATGGATTTGACGTTCTTGATGAAAATACTGTGACAGTTTTTGTGCTGTTTTCTCAACAAGTAGACACTGTATTCAACTGAAACTTTCACAGGTGACTTTTATTGAAAATGTCTTGATAATTTTGCCTAAAAATCAGCATTACGTTGAAAAAAACAAAAAAACAAACAAAGGATGACCCTACCTTAATGTAAAAAATAGAAATTTGGCAAACCATCATACAGCATATTGTTTACCAAATTAATTTAGGAACAATTTGGTGTTTGTTCTTTGTTAAAACATGTTTTCTTTATGAGTCCTGCAAAAATAATATTTATAAAATCCACAGGAGCTTCAGATAAACCCACTATCTACCAATTTTTTTTTTTAATTTTAGAACAAGTTTCAAAACCAGGCACTTTCTGCCCAAACTTAAATTTGGGTTTATTTGTTCAACAAAGGGTTGTCAAATGATATATAAGGTAAACATTTGTCAACATCTAGAATGTATACACATTGATAACACGGCTGATGTTTTCAGTTATTTTCAGCGTAAGTTAGTTCACTATTTTTGAGAAGTGCCCGGTTTTTACAAGACATTGGTGAGGGGTAAATGCAAGTTATATAATTCTTAATATTAATGACTTTGTCAGATGCTATGTTTTGTGTTGCAAATGACTGTTTAACAGATGCACAAGATGTACAATGATTTCTCAGTCATTTCCAATCCTTTCTGTGTACGAGGAGAATGGGGAGACACTCAATGTATGTACATTAATGTATTTAGGTGGGCATGCTCAGAACTATTTAAACAATGGGCATTGCTTCAACATCGCATTTGTGATGTGGTTATTATCAACACATTTCCATGTCAGATCTTGTTGTTTATTATTACATCTTTCTGGTACTGAAACCAAGGGACCCTCAAAAGTGACTAGCACTGTGACCGGTAGGCTAAAGTTGATGAAGAGGGGTCATTTTTAGATGTGGGAGGAAAACCCCAAATGGGGAAAACACTCGCAATCATGTAGGGACTAAAAAAAACCAAACCCACATGCAAGGCTCAAGTCTGGGATTCGAACCGGGGTCCACAGAGGTGAAAGGGACGCAAGAAACTATCGAGCCATCCTGCATGCATGAACTTCATGATTGTTTATTTTTTTATGCTTGTATGTATGCCACATTATCAAGATATGATTTTATCTAAGCAAGAAAAGAAACTTTCACTACAAGGCATTGGATTCAGAAATTGTCAAAACTACATACTTTTGCCACACCCTGTCATCATTGTAGTTGGCTTGTGCCTACATGATGAAATGTTGGTGTGTCAGTGCCAGTGTGGTGCTCTCACTAGAACTGCTTTAACCAACTATATTTACCTGGTTTTTAGACCCCTTTCTACATTCTCAAGTGTAAAACACATCTGCCTAATACTTTCTCGTAACCCCCCCGCCCCCCGCACTTTACAATACATAGAAAAGACAACTATTTCCCTGTATGAAACGCAGGCAATGTTTATTATAGCGCTACAATCAGTTAAAGACTGTGCTAGTCAAACACATTTAAACGTTAAAGAACGTCAATTGTCTCTTTCACATGTTGAAGCAACGTTGGAATCCAAGGTTTCCAAAAGTGTTTGAATAGAGGGAATTGCAAAGTGCGCAAGTTGGGAAGCCATTTGTTTGTGGAGCGTACTGCTTCCAAATCAAATTACGTGGAAAACTGTGTAGTCAAAATGGATTACGCGATACACGTGATTTTGATGCATGCACTATGTGCTCAGCATTCATTTTATTGCGTATTACGCAAAACGTGTATGCGCATATGGATTTATGCACATGTGGATAGTAGTCGACTATCTTGAGTGAATGGCAGTCGACAACATCCGAACTGTTAGATATCAAAATCACAAACTGGATTGTTTTTAAATGTGAATGTAACACTTTTAGAAGATTTCTTCGTGAGCATGTGGATACAACTAGTTTATTTTTGCGATGTTTCTTAATGCTTAAATTCTCATACTGATTAGTGATGTGACGTGGGTCAAATGAACTTTTGTTGACACGTTGGCGCCTCTATAGCGCCCTCTCTTGGTTATGCACTTACTTTGGAATCTGCTCTATTCGTAAAAGGCTTGCACGTTCTATTCGATGTTTCTTATTTCCCATTAAGGCAAACAATGACAACACTGAAAAGTCTCTACAGACTTCCAGGCATATCACCAGTTGGCTAGTACGCCATCAAAAATAACTTTAAAAAATGAATGCTTCCTCAGGGCCAAGAGCCTCACAGTGGGCAATCAGACAAAATGACTATCTTCAACCAAGCTCAGCGTACCCACCTGGGAGGAGAGAAGCAATTACGGTCAAGTGTCATGGTCAAGGACCGCAATCTATGGCTAGGGTTCGAACCTCGCATTTACAACAACCAGCAAGTGATAACACACAAGCGTGATCAATGATAAAACAAGAGCATGTTATTTTCTGCAACAAGAATGTTTCTGAAGGTTTAGTTCCAAGATGTATCCATACGAGCCAAAAAGACAAAGTCATTAAACATCAGCAGTAAAATTGACTAAAATCAACCCGACTCCGGGTAGGAAAAAAAACAAAAAAAACAATTAGAAATAAACCACACAAGGACACTTAAAAGTGGAAGTTTCGCTGTGAGGACCCTTCAGATAAATTGCCAAACAGATAGATAGACAACTCATTCCAAATTGAAATTGCTTTTGCAAACATGTGGGTAGGTAAAACTGGACTGTGTCTACAGGATGACACTATAGCCTGCCTGTCGATAAAAACAAACCCACATTAGTAACACTCACTTTACAATGTAATCTACCAAACAGTAAAATGGGCTCCCATTGTCTCAATATTTATCTCCAGTTTTATTACATGTGGGTTTTATGGATAGAGTGGCATCACATCTGGCTGGTGAGCAACGATTCTTGCAACATGTGAAACTGGACATGTCGTTAAATAAAAGTAAATACATTTATAATTAGTTTAAATACATGTATGTCAGCTCTAAAGGAAAAGCAAGTAATGGTTTTTGAATTCATCAATGTATAAGACTTCCTGCGTCTCATACAACAACAAAGCTAAGTTTGATTATTTCCTAATATTTTATAAGAAGACGCTTTTTTTCTCAAGGTTTAAATTAAAGACATTTTTTTATTTTGTTTCAAAGCTGAGATTTTCATGATCAGTCCTGGTTTATTTTAAAAGAAAATGCATTACTGTACTTGTATTTATGTAGCACCTTGTAATGGTTTACAAGATGCTGTGACGCATTCAGCAACCACTGCCAGAAACACCGGGGCAAACCCCTTCTCATAGTGACAAGTCCAAAGGACGCAGCAATAATGGTTAAGTGTCTTGCTTAAGGACACAGGTGTCAAGACCGGGACTCAAACCCACACTCTGCTGATCAGAAATACCAGAGCTTGTGTCCACTGCGCTTGACCGCTCGGCCACGACACGCCACATACTGGTATGAACTTCAAAATCACCAAGGTTTCTTATTATTATTAATTCATTTTTTATAACTACAAATCCTGTGCTTTGTCTTCTGTACAGTCTTCTGAATAATGTTCTGCACTTGCATGAAAACTTGATTTGGAATTTGGTCCAAGATGAAAACTTCTCACTTGATCAAAAAAATATTCTTCCACAAAGTGTGAGGCTTTGAGACATTATGTGGCAGAAAGAATCATCATTTTCCCTTATTCACATTCTGAACAGACAGTTCCCCCTAACAAGGAATGCCTGCTGCCACCTAGTGTCTGAAATCTCCCAGGCTTGCAGTATGTAGACTGGTCCCCAAGACTGACACTGGTCTAATAAACCCAATGGTTCCATAGGTAAACAGTGACGCAAAACTACCAGACTTAGTGATACAGCATGTACAGTTGGCTCTCGTTTATACGAGCTCGGATGTTACGAGGTTCCGGTTTATACGAGGTATTTTGCCGGTCCCGAACTACCCCGTGCGTGTTTTAATGCATTTAAATACGGATGATACGAGCACGGTCATAACGAGAACACGGTTAATACGAGGTATTCTTGCGGCCCCGTAACGCGCAAATGTATTGTTTGCTTACTTTTATAGCGAGTTTGGGAAATGAATTGTTGGGCATCGATAGTTTACCTTCATTGAGGTGAAAAATTGACTTCCCAGCCTTTCAAAACATGTGCTACCGCTCCGTTGATCATGATCAATAGAGGTGCTATTTGAGCGCTGGCAATGGTACCAGTCGATTGAATGGTAGTACAACGCAGATGAGAGGTGGACACCAGACCGTTTATTGTTCGCTGGTATCCCGCCTTAGCAATGAGCTATCTCGAATTACTGTGATCTTACTAAGGTGTGACAACCAATGAAAATCAACATACAACTTTGCGTTGCGACCGAAACTTGGCTGCCAAGAACGGCAAGTTAAAGTCATATGCGCTCTTTTTTTCAGTCATGAAAAATGTAAATTGTTTTCATAAATTGACTTTGGAAATAAATTAATTAAATCAAAACAGTTTTATTTGCCCAAGATGATGTATGTTTGCATGGTACATGTACATGTATATGATCACAGTTATGCAGTGTCCATTGCAGTACGGATGCAATTATACATACTGCGTCCATTATGTCATGCACTGTGCATTGTTAATACCAAGCTCGGATAATACGAGGTTCGGTTAATACGAGAAAAACGGGCCAGTCCGGCGGACCTCGTATTAACGAGAGTCGACTGTACATGAGTGTGTAATCAGTCAGTAGCATGGGCATACACACAGTATTATGACATGCAAAGTCAAAGGTATATTCGCAGGAACAAGAGGGATCCTAAGGCCGGTATCTGGCGTTATTCACAACACCTCGCGATATGAACGTCAGACGTACAGTCTAACCAATATACAACCCTTTTTATTGCACATATAGAGGAAATGGCCACTGATCTGTGATTATTGCATCAAGGGTAATAAGGAATATTATTACTAACTACTTGTTTTACCCTCTCCAGGCTTGCTCAGTGGTCCCACAGTTAAGACATCTACTCTAGAATGCAGGGGTCATGGGTTCGAATCCCACCTGAGTAGCTTGTGGATATTTTCCTCAGGACTCAGAAAACACATTTATAAAGTGTTTTTCACAAATCAGTGTAAGAGTGATAAAACACAAAGTAACACTCTCGACTGTGTACAGCGCTTTTCAGTTTTTTATTATAGGACCGAGAAGCCCAGACCTTGGATGCCTTTGTACAGGAGCAATCAGCATCAAATTTATATATGAAAGCTTGTATAGTGTTGACTTTGGATACAAATGTACAGAGTATCTATATTAAGTGCACATTCCTTATTGTGAAGCCATTTTGAATTTCTCTCATCAGTTTAAACCAAAACCACTCGTTTTGGTTTAAACTGATGGAAGGGCAATTTAGCCTGACCCCTTCTCCATTTTATGAGAGTAAATATTCATTATTGCTACTGCACACAGGGAACATGACAAATATAGTGTCAACATAACGAAGGTTAACTGACAGCAAACAGGTTGCATTTACTGCATAGCCCACATTCCATCCAGCATATTCAGTGGTAATTTTACAGAGTGGACGAATACTGCCCTCTATGGTTGACCAAGACAGCTCTATCTAGAATGAATAGCATTTTGTACCATTCTGTAAGAAACAAATCCTTTACTTCTTAAGCCCAGCTATTCAAAAACTAAAAATATGAACTCTGTATGAATTTCCCGTTGAGTATTTTGATCAAACATAAAAGCAATGTTAGTTTTTTCCATTTGAAAAGTAGAGTGACATCAACAATTTTGCTTTTCATGCAAGTACAGGAAAATAATTGAAAGTTATTGTACATAAATAAATTCATACTTTTCGTCTCAGGAAGAGCATTTCAGCAAGAAAAGTACTACTTAATGAGGGGCATCAGAAATATCATCAAGTTGGCTTTGAATGTAAACATTCTAATAATGAGATTTTGAACAAAGTATGTGACCAACATTATATTAAAGAAATTTGCATCTCTTTTATAAAACAATAACTGTGCTATAATTTATATATGGGCCTAATTTCAAAAAGCCATTTCGTGTACAGATTTGTTGAAGCAGAGAAAAATTGTGCAACATGCAACAGAAGTAGGTTACCTGCCAAATATCATGCAATATGACTTGCTTGTGACTGTTTCCATAATATTTTTAATTTTGTTAAATTTTTTGCTGAACAGTTTTATGAAACCGCGTTGGAAATATGTGTAAAATGAACCCCTTCCTAACTCTCTTCCCGCAATCTTTCTTTCAAAAGTACAAGCACCTGACTAGTCAAATACAACGCTGAAAAGCATCTGGTGACGATCAATAATACAGCATAGACTGAAATAAAGCTGGACACAATAGCAGCCTCTCTCTGTCCTGATTATTGATCTAGAGTGGTGGGATACAGACAGCAAACACCAACACCTTCATGGTCCTTAAGAGCTTCCTAGATGAGAAAACACTAACAGCCCTTGAAAATCAGGAGGGCATTTCATAAACCTCACCCCCCCCCCCCCCAAACAAATGATCTGGGAGGGCTGGGGGAGGACAACATGGCCAAAGTGAGCAATCCAACCGGCTGGACACAATGAACCACCGAGGGCAGTGTTTGGGTGCGAATCCACTCCAGAATGCTCAAGGTGGGCAGAGTGGCCCTCTTCTAGGGTTGCGACAATGAGCCAGTCACACCTGCAACCATTTTAAGAGCTCTTACCCAAGACAAACAGAGTACTGGCTGAATGCATTGTGACAATAGCACCCGCAATTGCCTCCACACAATCACCTCCTCTTCAAATAAGGACACTCTTCCTCCTATCTTTCTTTTATTTAACACTGTTATAGAAATTATTCAATATGGGAATTTCTCTAGTGGCTGTCGAGTGAAAGCGGCAATATGGTAAGCGGAAAGGATGAACTGTGTAACTGGTTGTTGTTTTCATGTGATTTAGAAACCGCTCAAAGAGTAAATAATGTACACCTCTGGGCTAAACAAATAGCTAAATGCACTGAAAACTGGAGGCTGAATTTCAAGTCATTGTTATTCCGCCCTTCTGTACTTTCTGTACTAACATTAGCAATCTTTGCTCACAGGGCTAGTGCCAAACTTGCTGTGTAAGCTAAGTTTTTACATTTTCTTAATACACAAGACATGACATGCAACCTGGCAATTACATGTATGCAAATGTACGTACAGATTTGTTTGTTATTGTAAGCACAGCTTTTTCACTTTGCAATGGGAGACTTTTGAGGATGCTAGATGGCAGCAGACTTACCAGGTATATCCATTGTTCTCGGAAATGTATGCATGCTCATAACTACCGAAACAATGATAGTTTACCTGGTAAGTCTGCTGCCGCCTATCGTTCCAAAGTCTCCCAATGGGTCTAAATTTGCAGCCCGTCAATTGCACGAACACAGTAAGCCTTGGTTGGGATTGGCTGACTATCCCAATCTGCCAAAACGTCTTGACTCAAGACTATTCTTTCCCTGTGTTGTTCATTACAGTCATAATGACTCAGTTAGTTGTAGTCTCGGACTGCAGTCAGTTGTAGTCACAGACTGTGCATGACTTTTATATTGCAGTCATTAACAGTCAACAACGAATGTTCTTATATAACATACACGTTCATGGGTATCTATATACACGATCCCCCTTGACTTAGTCACAGATTCTAAGTCATATTCAATTTGTCTTATTCAATTTGTCTTCAAGTGATTCAATTGCTTCCTTTTTCTTTACCTAAGTAACAAACCGGAAGCAGCGATATGAACTTCTTTAAACAAAGTCAAGATGATTACAAGACGAAGCTTGGGCCAAAAATCCACACATTGTTTCCTGACCAAAAGAGTTCAAGCAACCAAAGAAACAGACAGCCATCAGAGTTAAAGCAAAGAGACAAATCAAACACAGGCCAACGCATGGGTATGTCCAACAGGTTGACATAACCCTCTGATCATACAGTAGCATTTTAATCCACCCCTACCCCCCCCCCTCCATCTAACCGAGTAGCGATGGAACGCTGGTTCCGTAACAGATCAACGACCTAAACAAGCCCAAACCTAAATGGCTTAAGTGGCTCAGTGGCTTTGGCGAGGTGGTCAAGAATTTGGAAGATTCTTGACGGAGCTCTCAATGACATGCTAAAACAAATGCCAATATATCCTGGAGTACAGGGGGGGGGGGGGGGGGTGGGGGAGGAAGAAAGGGGATCCTAACCCCTCAGTGGAGAAAGAAAGAAAGACCCTGAAGAGGATTAGGAACTATTAACGCTCCATTCCAGAGAGGATCCGTAAATTGCGATGGTATGTTAGCTGACTGGTAAAAGTACAGCCTAAGCACACACTTGACTTCGGAACCTTCCGCTCAGTCCAGGTTTGATGGAGAAGTACAGTGCCCGGTCAGGCCAACTTTAGTCTGACCGCGAGAGAAGGGGTCACAGATATCTTTAGCAATAATGTCCAGTTTGGTTACACCTCTCGAGTGAAAGGATTACTAATGCAAATTACTTGAAAATACAAATTTAAAAACATCAAGCTAGGCTCGATTTCATGAGACACTAAGATTCATCTTAAGATGAGTTGTCAATATTACCATAGTGATTTGTATTGTGACATCACACTTTACTTAGCAGTTCAGATTGATACACATCTTAAGATCGTTCTTAGCTTTTTGTGAAATCGAGCCCTGGTCTCTGTTCAAAGCATAATTGTATGAAGAGTGAAGAGTCAATATATATTTACTCTATTTCACTTCATCTTGAGTAGTAATGAGGGACACAAACCACTTATCAGTCCATAAAGACACAGCGCCACCAAGTGGTAGCAAATAGACATTCTTCCTCTTAATTCTGCTGCAAAGTTGAAGCAGTCAAAACCCTCAAAATATCTGTTTACTTTATCCAAAAGTAACCCACAAATTGCAAACAACTGCTGAAGGAATTAACAACTGAAAAGACAAGTCTTTATTAACTTTCAGCTGTACCCTAAAAAAAGAATGACAGATAATAATAACAATAATACGCAGTTCATAATCTTGGTTGCGCCATTTTGGAAGTCAATGTCCCCGTGTGTTATACAGTGTGGTGCGCATTTTAGGCAACAAAGCGTTTGCACGTATACCGATTGAATTCCAAAATGGTGAGCGTTGCACAGTCACCACGTGTGACGTGCGTGCAAGGGGTCAATACTCGGTAAGTAAAGAAACGATGCTTACCTCCTTGGTTGTAGCTCTGCTTCTGTTGTCCATACTGCTGTTGGTTGTACCCCCCTCGTTGCTGTCTACCTCCGTAACGTCCACCATATCCTGACGGCTGTGGTGGTGGTATGCTGGCATACTGATTGGGTAGATTGTGTCTGTTGGGGACAAACAAAAAGTAGACCAATTAGATACAAGTTGATTTGTTGACCTAGGAAAAGACAAAGCAAGGAAATAGTACATTATGGCCTGCAAAAGAAAAACATTTTCAAAATAGACACGTAAACCATCATAAACTTTCTGTGGATTGTATTGTCACATTTGCTAGAATCACACTGAAGCCGAAAGAAACCTAAATAGGAAGCTAATTTAATGTTATAATAATGCATTACACCTCGGAGAGACTTAACCTTTGACAAAAGGGCCACGTCACACTAGGCAATTTACAGACAGCTCCAGGCAATCTCCAAGAACAAAAAACAATCTTTTTTTTTTAAAATCACTTTCTAGGGGAAAACGAGACACTGCAAGAATAAGTGTCTCTTGGCCCACCTAATTGTTTCTTTAGCATGCAGTGCAGTTGGTTGCTTCAAAGTTAACAGTAAAAGTTGCCTTGTGCGACAAGGCCCTAAATATTACCTCTTTTCCCCAGGGATACATTCAAGTACGAATATTATGTGAAATGGTTACAAAGAGACCGACTTTGGTTCATAGAAAGGCTGGGACAGTCCGAGTCTTACAGATACTCGTGGCTAACTTGGTTGGTACACATGAACCTTGTCTAGCCAATGATAGTTAGTTACCTGTCGGCATTATTTACTAACTACAACTAACCCTCGGGGCATAGCTGACGTGAATGCACCTAGTCCCTGCCCTGTCTTCAACTTAGGGTGCGTTTGATTAGCTTGCCTAGGTGATTCGGGTCTGTTCATCCTAGTGAACCCCCCGATGAGAGCTTTCTGAGCGCCAACTTTCACTAGCGTTCATACCAATGCATCATGGACAGCCGACCGAAACTACTTTCATTGTGTACATTACACCTGCAACTCTTCGTGGACTAACGAAAAAATCGTTAAAAAAATGACCTCATGGTAAAAACTGCAATGTTATTTTGTTTTACAAGCTAAGGTTAATCCATAAGTGCACGTCTTCCGATTAAAAAATACTGAACGCTCAAAAGGGCATTGTTTAAGGCATTGTTAAAATGTGTCAAACTTCCATGAAAGTGTCCTGCTGAATAACTCAAAAATTGGCAGCCATTGAGGAAGTTTTTAGATGTGTTGTCATGCACTGGGGTCAGACCCAAGTAACCCTGCTCCATAGACAGGTTACTTGAGTCTGACCTCGTTGAGCCACAATGAGGTCAAAGCTACTCAAACGGGGGTCAGCAAGTCAATCGAACGCACGGTAAGACAAAGTCTAACTGGAACCAACACAACTACATGTAATCTCAAAATGATGGTGTGACCACAAAGCAGTTTAGATGCACCGATTGTTGAGATGCACTTTGATAGTTTGATATCCAACAAATTGCCCCCAGTTTGTTTTTGTTTTTTTAATATATGTGACCTAAATAAGTGTGCGTTTTCACGAACAGCCAATTTGTGGAAGCAATGGTTTGTACACAACGCACTACTCACACAAACCTCATTCCTGCAGTTTTTACGAAGAGACAATTGTATTAAACAGTTCCTTTCTCGTTAATTAAATTTTCTGTGATAAGAACAACAACAGATTTGCATGATTTAAGATCACCACTTTCATGGTTGGTAAAATGTCAAAGTTTAATTGGCAAACAGTCTCCGAAACAATAACTTCCAAATTATTCAACTTTAAACATGGTTTTCTCCAAACATGAAAGTTTGGCTGCAGGGGCTAAATTGTCTCTTCATGAAAAATGGTGATGAGATGTTGAGTGGCAGTCATTTGTACAATAGGTTGTTTCAAACAAAGAATATGAAAGATTATGCCTTTATGGGATGACCAGATACCGCAGAAACCAACTTTCAATGACAAGAATATTCCAAATTTGGTGCTGGCATCAAGTTTATAAAAAGTAAGCTTTCAGATTGAAAAACAAAATTAAAATGTGTGTTCATTACAAATCATGTATTATGACAATTAGCTAAAAAAAGACAAAAATCTTTGTATTACATTAAAATAATTTGTACACGAAAAGTACTTTAATATTGTCCTTGAAGAGAGGTTGAATACTGTTTAGTGTGAATTCATCCAAAAAAACCTATCAATACCAATTAGTGTGACCAAGTTTTTTTAGCGCTTTTTCGCTTCACCAAATTAATGGTGTGCAGCCCATGTATAATCCCCTGCCTTGAAATTAAAAACTAATGGGACCCCCCCCACCGAATAAAACTAAAAAACAAATAAGTAAATAAACAAATAAATGAAATAAAACAGGATGTTCTTTGCTCCATTAATTAGGTTTCGAGGTCCCAACCAGCAACAAAGATCAAAAAGCTGTGAGGCGTAAGCCCCCCATAAAAAAAACAAAAAAACCGTGGATAATTGAATTCAGGACACGTACATAATCTTGCTGGTGTGGCATTAGAGAATGTTATGAGCTGTTATTCAAATTAAAAAATTAGACAATTATAAGGGTAGACGGCACTGCGCTACTAACCATTGGGGACGATCGATACAAAGAAACATTTGGCTCTGATCTAACCCCATACCAATGCTTAATGACCCTTAAGTAATAACTTATTCAGATATATTGGACGAATTTCATTTTAAATATATGTACAAATGCACAATACAATAGGAACAAAAAATGATGTTTGAAAAAAAAACTATACAAAATATAAAAAAAAAAAACAGTTCCAAAAAGAAATATAGGGTAAATAATTACAAGGATTTACAGGGGGGTAACAATGATAATAAAAATAATTTACTACAAATAAAAAACTGCAAAAAAACATTACAAGGGTGTTCAAAAGGCAAGGGGGTAAGGCATGTTTAGAATTCATAGCAGGTACAAGAGGCTTGTAAAAAAAACATGGCTTCAAACTGCCCAATTCAACCAATTTTGTAGTATAGGTCATCTTTTGCCAAGTTATTATTACTGTTATTAATTAATATTATATCTTTCTGGAAATGAAACCACGGGACCCTCAGAAGTGAATTGCACTGTGACCCGTAGGCCTGAAGATACCTGTGTAGAGAAGATGATGAGGAAATGTCAGTTTTAGACGTGGGAGGAGACCTTGGGGAGGGAAAACCCACCCAATCAGGTAGAGACTGAAAACCCAATCCACACGCAATGCTCAGGTTGGAAACTCAACCCGGAGTCCAGAGGTAAAACGGCAGGGAAGAAACCACTAAGCCAACCTGAATGCCTTGGCAGTGAAACCTGAATTCCATTGTTTCACCATTTAAATCTATTAAAATGTTAAAGGGCTGATTTTGTTGTTTCTTGCATATGTCCTAAAAGAAACCAGCTCAATGCATAACATATGAGCTTCTAATGAACATTTGAGGTACACTGTGCAAAGGGTAAGGGGAGGGTGTGATTTACAGTGGAAATACATCATACCAAAAGAATAAGTGAGTTAGCAGATGCTACAGTCTTGGTTCACTTCACTGGGATTAGAAGAGCACATTTTATCGCTTTGGTGTTTAAAAACACCAAAGCACTGCCAAGGGTTAAATAACCCAGCCCTATGTAGGACTCTTCCACTGTGCTCTACACAGATACAGAGTCCTAGATATGAGGGTCAGTTTCTGGGGCAGAAAGGAATGTTAACCTGGTGAGGTTAGTAGCTTCTTACAGGTAAGATTTGAATTAAGGAACTCTGAAATGTTTCCGCCCCCAAAACGGGTCCTCATATCCAGGACGTCACTGTAGTATTTATACCAAAGTGAAAGGCCTCCAGGGTGGATTTCACAAAGCGTTAGGACTAGTCTTATCTGGAGTTAGGAAGAGTGACTAGTCCTAACTTATATAGGACTAGTCATATGTTAGGACGAGTCCTAAGTTACGAATAGTTTTGTGAAATCCACCCCAGGGCTAAATAAAAACCTTGACATTTACATGAAAAGTAAGGACTTTTATGGTTCATAAAATAATCTCTAGCCTTCACAAGTTCCCAAAGGCTTCATTGCCACAACAATGCAGGTCAAAACTTCCCGACTCAGATAATCAGTACATATGTTGTTTTCCCATTGTTAATCCAAGGAAACTTGCCTCACTTTCACATTCGCATAAAACCTTGTGGTTTTTTACTTCATATTTAAAACAGAGATTTGCATCCCCTTAAGGTGATCCATGTCCTGCACCTTGGGTGTGATCCCTGGTTATATGGCAGTTGAAGGTTGAATGGCTTCTGACCTGCACCCCTGATTAAAGATATTGACAAAACAGGGAGACTGCCAACATGAGGGCTAGACAGTTCAGTTGGTAGAGCACCAGCATGTTAATTCGCAGATCGCTGGTTGAAATTCCGTTCTGGTAAATTTGTCATTGTTCACCCCAAAATTAAATTATGCAACAGTGTTCACGTTCATTTGCAAGGCATCCTTGGTTTCACACCGGTAACATACATATATACTGATAATGGTAATGACAATTTGATATGATTGGATAATAAAATCATCAAGGCGTGTGAAGGGTCAGAGTGGGGAGATTTCCAACCTCATACCTGCACCATGGGGGTAAGGTGTGGATCGTGGGTGGGTGGTGAAGGGCGACGGTGGGGGCCAGATCGGGTAACCAACTCCCAATCTGCCATTTCATCATCTCCACCTCATTGTAGACGCTGAAAGGTAATCTTCAATTAAATGGTGTATCCCACAATGCAACTTTGACCTCCTCCTTCCATCCCAAAAGAAGTTTCCACAAAACAACCGTGACTTTATTGTCTCTCAAAAATTAATGGTGTTAAAGATGTTGGTGAGTAATGAAGTTTTGGAGCAGGAAGTGCAATGTACATGAATGGTATACATTCGTTAAACTGTACTTCCGGCTCCAAAATGTCATCACTTACTACCAACAAGATATGGATGATTCACAGTGCGCCCTCTACAGTTTGCCCAGGAGAGGCCGGTTCTACAGTGTATCATGGGGAAAAGATATACAAATTTTTTGTCATCGGGCTGCCTTCGCTGAGTGTCGACCAGGTTGTATGTGTTTTTGTCCCTTTTTTTCTGTGGTTTGCATGCAGATAAAGCAGCATTCATACTTTTTTCTGTTGTGTTTAAAGCATAATATTTGTTTATGAGGCCAGTGAAAGTTTTTGACATTTATGCAGTCATTTCAAGGTCCCAAACTACCTGTGCAGTGCTGAGCTGCAAGTATTTTTTTTTCAGTCCACCGCTTAAAGAACAAAATGGCCATCTCCTGGGTAGGCTGAGGAGGGTGCACTGGAATGTGTAGTCCGATTATTCAATCTTAGCACAATATGGGAAAAGGTGCACCTTACTGTCTCAAAAAGACTGATTTTACATACATGTACATATACTCTCCATTTATAATTGGTACCAGTGAAGAGATGTTGACTGAATAGGAGGTATAGACATCAAGTTGCTGTGTGCCCGGTAAAAGGGCGTAAGGCCTTGCACCCTTTTACCGGGCACAAACCTATTTCGTCCCAGTATTAAAAGGGCGTAAGCAATTAAATCTATGTAAATGACATGTGACCTCTCAATGACTTGCATATTGTGCACAGAGTGAATATCTTTTTGTCTTACATTTTGTTCATTTCATACATCCATTCATTTATATTGTCAACTGCATTGTGGGAACACCCATGAATGTAGAGTGTGAGTACAGCAAACTGTTGTCTGCAGCGGCGTGAAACAAGATGTGTGCAAAAGGTGCAGAGTGCATAATGGCACTGGGACTGGTTAGGCATTGAACAATGGAAATGGGTTAATTTCTCTTTAGAACCTATTATATAACTGGCATACAGATCCTTGTCATTTGAGTGGTGGAACTTACATCACATGACATTCAATATTATTCCCATCAGCGTCGGTGATCAAAAAGTCCTATTTGCCCATGGGGAATAGTATTTCCTATTCAACAGTTAGGATCATCCTCGTTCCCAATGATTTTGAGCGATAGAGCGCCGCTGCTAAAACAAAGAAGCACCTGTGCAAAAGGTTGTAATAATAGCACACCCCGCGTATGGTGCTGTTCTAAGCTGCGCGCGTCAAGTTTGGTTTAAGATAAATTTGTTGTCACGCGCGCGTGGAGTACGGAAAATAGCGTGTCTGTGTCTACACGGAGTCGTCCACGTTGTTTAGAAGGTGTTTTAGAACTTTCAGAGTGATGGGTGGTTGAGGAACCGTATTTATTTTGATTTTGTGTTTATTGTGAAAAAATTCAAATGACAAGGGTCTACATGTCAGTTATATAAAATTGTATAATATACACTAATCCGAACAGCCCTTGTTTATGGTGGTTCACACCACCGCAGCTATGGCCGTTGCACGTACACGAGACACAACAATAGTGCGTCAGCCCGAATGTGTACCCATCAGCATGGAGGATTCACAGTGCGGCAGCCATGACTGTGGTGGTGTAAATACCAATGAACGAGCTGCTCGGATTAGTCTATATGAGAGTGGTTAAAATCAATATACATACATATGTACACATACAAAATGACTAGAGAATAAATGTAAATGTTGTTTAGAATAAAATTACACATGTATGCTGTACTAAAAAGTTAATTTGAAATACAAAGTCTGTTGTAAAATATTTCCCGTCGGTTGGGTGAGGGATAAATAAAAGCTAGGCACTTAAAGACCATTAATTGGCAATGCAAAAGAGTGTTCAGTGTGCATGAAATGCCTGGCTTATAGCCCCATTTCGTTGGTTGCCCTGGGCAATGGAGCTGAATAGACCAATCACAGCCTTGGATATGCCACCAAAAGTCCGACACAATAAAATCATACAGGAAAATGTAGACAATGTGTGTGCGTACTTATAGCGTGCAGGTTTATGTTGTGCAGTGTGGCATTGAAGAGACGCACATTGTGCTGCCCACGTGTACAGTGGTGATGTAGCCAATGCTGTGATTGGTCAATATGTTTAGAGGGCGGGGCTTCATGAATCGGTCTATTGTTGAGGATTATGATGAGCATTCAATCAATTAACACAAATATCACTCATAATTTAAGTTATCTTGTTAACAGAGGAACTCCAGCATATCCAACTACTAAACACAGTTCAACATGGTGGCCGTTCCCTTTCCACAAATCCTCCAGAATCCATCCCTTGATTTTGCCTGAGTTTGATGGATTGAGTACAGTCAGCGCCAAGCCAAAGCCAAAGCCAAAGCAACAGTCCTTGGCATAGGGGCTAGGCATACAAGTCTTATCCTGCAGGATTTGGTGTTTGTGTTGCTTATAACACTGATGGATACTGTAGGCTGCAAGTCCTTTGTTAAGAGGTTTAACTGAAAAGCCTTTGACACATTTCAGCAGTAGTTTTTATTTTATTTTACTTATGCAACCAACCAAACATAAACAAACAAATGGTGTAATTAGCTGAGTAGATTTGCAAGTTTGGTCGCAACTGGCAATGCAACGACCAAACATGGCCCGCATCACAGAATGTGTCCACGATTTTGCTCAAAAGTTATTAATATCGAAGTCTAAAATCCAATACTATGAACAACACTTTTTATATGCAATGAATAGTTTTCCTGTTTCTGATAACAGACTTGTGAATATGTAGTGGCTCAATAACCTTGCTTTTGGTCAGTAAATTGTATACAAGAAGGATGTTTTTTTGTTCACAGGAGCTGCAAAGCCTGCCCAGGGCAGAGACACAAACTGCAATCATTTGGTATAACCACAGTGCCGTTACATCTACGTTCTTGATCGTCTGCTCATATCCAATAAATCTTGGCCAATATTTAGCAAACTAGTATAAGCCTAAGTAACAGAAAATGATTGAGTACATGCAGTTAATGAAATTAAAATAGCAAACAAAAAAATCAAATTGGCATGATGGGGACTGGCATGATTTTCAACCCTTGAAAAAATAGGGAAATTTTGTGGTGTTCAAAAGATCACTTACATATAAACACAGCTGCCGACATGTGAAAATTCAATTAGTTATTAAACAGCGCGGCGGGGCACGCAATTTTGTTGTTATTCTTCGGTGTAGCCCGCTTTTTAAAATAAAATTAAAAACAAATATTTAAAATATGCATGTTTATAGTTTTTTAACCTCGTCAGAATTTATATCCCACAGCAAAAAATCACCAATCCTACTCAAGTTGGAACAATATCATGCCTGTAGGGAGCTATTAGATGTACCCATACCCACGGTATTACTTCACAGTTGTAAAATAGCAGCCAGTCATGTAGAATTGAAAATTACTTGGTATGATAATAAAGTGACAAACTGTTTTGTTAAACTAAGTGTTTATAAGTCTGAACAAAATAAAACAATTTCAGTAACTATATTAAAAGTTGTAGATAATAAAAGAATGACTGAAAGCTACTCATGCTAAAAACTCAAGCAAACGCGAGTTCAAAGTAAAATGGAAAACGAAAGATGGAATGCAATGTTAATGCTCATAGTTTGACAAAAAAGCTAATATGTGACATGCATGTATAAAGTATGCACAAATGACAGTATCTGTTAGTTATTATTTACAAGTACATGTAAATAAAATTATAACCGAGGTAGTTAATAAAAAATTAAAACATAGAAAGCACAACATGCATGACTTTGCGTAGCCTTGATTTCAACCCCAGTCGCCCGATGGACTCACTCTCAGCGCGCTAGCTCCCCGAGCCCCTACATACACACTGCCTAGCGCTCCCACCATGTTGGGGGAGCTGTGTGTGGGCGCAGCGCAAGCGGTGTGTATGTGTGGGGGGCTTGCACAGGTAACCCCGCATGAGTGCTGGGGTGGCATCGCATTCGTGCAGCTGGGGTTATGTTTTGAAAGCAAAGCTATCGCACAGCTTTAAAATCAAGGCTAGGCTTCGCGGTGTATTTTTTTCTTTTAAATTTTCAATGGCACAGCTGCGAAAAACCAAAAACAAGGAAATCAGCTGATCAGCTGACAAGTTGCATGCCTGTATTGACTCCTTGCACCAAACGTCACACGATGCTACCGTCTGCCACGCTCGTAGTTTTGGGAGTCAAACTGTGCGTAAACATTATGGTAAGCGTGTGTAGCCCATGCTGTGACACCTACAATGGGCACCACTACAATGTATACCACATTGATTCCCAAAATGGCACAGCCAAGACTGTTGTGATTATGACGTCAGGAGAATTGGGTCAATCCAGCAAATGATGGCAATATATTCAAAGGCAATTATGGTCCAAGGTTTTTTTCCCAGTGGAAATAATTTTATTTGAAGGTCTAAGAATTAAAAACAAAAGTCTAAGACATCCCAGAATGCAATCTTATTCTCACTTTTTTATACTCCCGTTTGTTTCTTTAGTTGGCTTAAAAATAAACTTTTATTTCGCTTATGTCCGATATCCAAAACTTTGGCAAATTGAAAGGAGGATGGACATTCAGTTGAAGGTGTTAGATTTAAGAGACAGAACTGTACCCACCATTTTTTTTCTTCTTCTTTCTTTCCGCACATTATCAGAAAAACGAATCTTGTCATTCAGAGATATCTCAACCTGTTCCACCATCTAAGTTATGAGTGAGAGATTGTCCTTACCTGACAGTTCGTTGAGCTGATGAGCTAGAGAAGTTACCTCCTCTGTAGCCACTGCCTCTCTGGAAGCCAAGCTGTGGACGGTACCGCTGCCCAGGGTGGTGTTGATTAAAATCTTCCGGTTTGAGCACCTTGGCTGGAGGTCTTCAAGAAGAAACCACAATAAATCCTTGTTAAATTTGTCTAAAAACCTCCAGAAAAAAAAGCACATCATATTGATTAATACAAGAAGAGGTGTATATC
The DNA here is from genome assembly GCA_911728455.2 of Marthasterias glacialis. Taxonomy (NCBI): domain Eukaryota; kingdom Metazoa; phylum Echinodermata; class Asteroidea; order Forcipulatida; family Asteriidae; genus Marthasterias; species Marthasterias glacialis. The sequence goes on along the minus strand of OU452219.1, from coordinate 26,801,870 downwards.
TCAATAACTGCATTTTGCATTTTGACGAAGAGCCACACATCCCCAAAGATGCCTGTAATACATTGCCACAGAAGAGCGTAGATATAGGTCAAATAATTTTTTACGGTTTCACAAAGAGCCGCTTATCTAAGTGTGTGCGTGATCATGTGACATGCGTGTCCCCTTCCTATGTAAAAACACATTATTCAGATGGGCGGAAAAGTAGGTCATCTCACTTCTGTGGTTTCACAAATAGACACGTCTTTGACTAATTACTTTGACAATTCGCCAATATTTTAAAAGAAGTTAGTTAGTCAGTGCAGAGGTTAAACTTTGACAGAATCATATGAGGGGTCTTAAAACTGCAAACCGTGGCTTTAGTATTGCATATTTGCAGTTTTAAGCCGAGCTGAAATGTAAAATGTAAATATCAATCACGCCTTTGAACAAATGTGGCTATTCGTGAAAACGGTGACAATATGAGGTAGATACGAGACTTCTAATGACTGCCTAACTCATTTCCACTTGCATCACTGTCTGGCTGAGATGACATGTGATGGCAGCAAATACGCACCAAACGTGAGTATGAACTGGCTGAATAGCCCATATGCACAAGCGCCATCTTAAAAGTATAAGCACAGTGCATGTTGGGAAACCGAGTACAGCTAAAAAAGAAATCAAGTTGCCATGATGGATGCCGTGCTGCAGTTTACATGTAGATTTGCCAGTTGTTTTGTGTTTTGTACCACATTGCTTTAAAATCAACGCACCATGATGGTTGTGGATGTTTTTTGGGGGACTCAAATTTCACCCAGTATCCTTTGCGGGCCAATCATGCGCGTTGGGACATGCACATGGGCTATTAAGAAGCCGAGTTAGTGACTTACTTTGCTCCTGGAAGTCTCTTAGCGGGAAAGAGAAAGTCTGCGGGATACTGCGGGTCCTTATAACTGATGCTGTAAAACAAAGTGGAAACAAGAATATTTGTTAATCCTTATGAGTAATGTATTGTGGTAAAAAACTTTAGCATATATCAGCCTGCAGGATTAATTAAGATACACATCAGTTTGAAACTAAACAAACAAAAAAATACACAAGGACCACACCCTCTGAGATTAATCCTTTTTCCACAAGTACTACCAAAATGTATGACTAAAAAAATTGATGCACATTGATAAGGCAATCATAGAGAAGTGAATTGTAAAGAATTGAATGTAATAACTGCCGAGGTGAAGGGCAAATACAGACGTAAGTGTACATAATCTCAAGTATAATATAGATGGCTAGAGTAAACAGTATACACCAATTCAAGAAGAGCTTGTTTATGGTATTTTACACCACCGCAGCCATGGCCTCCGCATTTGCGCGTGACACGACATGCACGTCAGCGTGCATATGTACCAATCAGCATGGAGGATTCACAGTGCGTGTGCCTCGACGCCCGCGTGCGGCAGCCATAGTTGCGGAGGTGTAAACGCCCATGAACAATCTGCTCGGACTAGTCTATAGACAGTTCCGGATCTTAACGGGCAACTTGGGTTTTGGCTTTGGGCTGCGCCAAGCATTCTAATTTTTCTACGCACCGACCAATCATGCAATGATTATGAAAGAACTCCCACATGCTGCAAACCCATTACACACAGATGTGCGTTCAAAAAATGACTATCATTGCCTGTAAAGATAGATGACTTTACACAGTGTGACTTCTAGTGGGAACTATCTATGTGCAACTTTGTTGATGCAAAACAAAGGAAACTGCCTCGCAAAAAAAAAAATTTGTACAGTGTTTTTCAGTTTTCTACGGCACTGAAAGAGAAGGGATAAAAAAAAAGAGGAAATCAGCTAAGAAGTTGCATGCCTAAGTAAACTGAGCGACTTATTGGTGACTCGGGGCTGAGGAATATTACTAAAAAGATCTGTTTCTCCTTACAATTCATTTAAAATATAAGTTAAAAAGTCAACTAGGCCATTATTTGGTAAATGAAAGACTAGGGTTTTTTCATGGGGTCCTTTTTTTCTGTGGCATTTGTATTAGCTTACCTTAAAACGTTGTTCTTTTCTAAATCTGGAAGTGATGGTACACTTGATTTCTTTGTCCTTCAGGGGAATAAAAGTACAGTTACACATGCAGCTAAAATACTATTACTCTCATTTTAGCTCTTATGAGTGGTGTTTCTGATCAGCAGAGTGTGAGTTCCAGTCCCTGTCTTGATACTCGTGTCCTTAAGCCAGACACTTAACCGTTATTGCTGCGTCCTTCGGATGGGACGTAAAGCCGTAGGACCCATGTGTTGTGTAATGCACGTAAAAGAACCCAGTACACTAATCAAGAGAAAGGGGTTCGCCCCGGTGTTTTCTGGTACGGTTGGCTGCAGATTGCACCACAGCACCTTGTAAACCGTTACATGGTGCTGTGTAAATAAATGGGTCATATAATTCGACCATAGCTCCACATACAGTGCAGAACAAATAATGAGCGTTTCTGAGCATGTTTGAAGTATAACTTATACGATGCTCATTTGACCATATTCATATTATATTGTTATAATAGAAACAAGCATGTTTACGGATCACATTAATTAATGACATTTTCACAGGTTGGTTGGATGGTGTGTTTATTGAAAACTAGCGGAAGGAAAATAATTTAGTCTTCCTAAAACCAATGATGTGTCATACATTAATCATGATGTGTCATTAATTAATTAACGCCGGACGTTGTGTATACAAGCCATTTCTTTCTGTGCCAGAAAAGAAATTGACATGTACTTTGTATTTTTGTGTGAATTCGGAAGACCGGAACAAAGGGTGCCTGGACATTCCATTCCATTCGTTTCACCTACACAAAGTAGACAGATGGTACTGGAAATTATGCTGCAATTCACCCAGTATGCGGGGGTTATTGTGTAATCCCCGATTCCAGACCTTTGTCCTTTTGTAATAAGAAGAGGATTATGAGACATCGAGAGGCTTCCACCCTTGTATGTCAATGTCTTTCGGCTCAATGGAGGTAATTCCAAGTGAACAGAGATTGCAGCCCTTGTTTGGCTCTTGGGACCAACCCTCGGCCATGTCTCACAGCTGGGATTTTGCGATTCACAGTGCATGAATATGTTATTTTCCTGATAGAGAAACGGGAATCTTGGTGCTTCAAAGAGAATCTTTGTTGCTTCAAAGAATCTTTGTTCTCCTGGCTTTTGTCAAGTCAGGGTTTCTTTTTGGCAGCTGCAGTACTCTCAAAGAAAAATCATTCCGGCAATTCCGCGAAAAATAATGGAAGATTCCTGGCGGGAACTGGTTAAGGGGTTACACAGTAACAGCAAAAAGTTGGAAACCAATACTTACCCTCCTTGGAAACAGACATATTCATCATAGCCAATTGTTCCCCTAACACCATGACCAAGGGCAGGGTCCAGATCAACATTGGTTGTAGTCTATCAATATGAAATTCAAAGACAAGTGCGAAGTATTCAAGTTAGAGAACGAAAGTAAAGAAAAGGTCTTTTTGAGAAGGTTTTCACCATTTGGTTTATCTCGCTTCTGTTTGGCATGGTGGGATACAAATAATGAATGATTAATGGTGAAAATATTGTCACGAGTTGAAAGATGGAATGTTCCATTCAACGAAGCAAAGCCGAGTTGAATGGAACATTCCATCTTTCAACGTATAAAAATATTCTCTCCATTGCATAAGTGCAAAAGATTTAATATTTGTTTTATATAACATCCAAGTAGATCTTTGTCATTTGGAGGAAAAAATTTTCAACAAAGTTTACAAGATTGTGTTCTAGCATCCACTACGAGGGAGTTTTGTACTGCTGTGTATAACGCAGTCATGCGCGTGGTGTGGTCTAGCGTGCAATGGTCAACCAGGATTGGACGAAACTGCAAGGTGATTAGCACAAAAATGCACAGCTTATGACGTACATGTAGGCCATTTAATGGTTTGATTAATAAATGCTGCGTAACCAACAATCCTCCAATTAAATGTCACGGATCTACTTGGATGTTATATAGCATAAACTATTGGCATGTCTACATACAAATTTACTCCCAACATGCCAGACAGGTTAGTTTGTCTGAAATTTCTTTTTTTTTACCCAGAGTTTGACGAAACTAAAATTTACAATCAACTTTCAAAATAGGTAATGAGCGATTATACCACACGCTGAAGGATAAACCAAAATTATCAAAATTATCATTTCATTCCTGCCGTATAAGACATGCCTTTTAATTGAAGTTTACTCTGAACCAAAGCTGTGCATTAAGAGAGTTGCGACACCTTGCGATTAGAAGCCATTTTCAGTCCCAAAAAATGCATGTGGACAAGCACACACACCATTGTGGGGACATTTATACAATGGAACAATGGTCCCCACAACATTTTTCTTTGTCAAACCCTGTCCCCACAGAGGGATTCTTTTTGAAAAAGGAAAAATAGAACAACAATAGGGAGGCCCCACAACTAGGTGTTAAAAAGAATGTGTGTGCACAGGGTGCGAGACTAGACTGCACATTTGGTTGTGCCACATTTGGATGAAAATAGAGTCCAGCAACCACGTGACCAAAGAAAACTGGTCCCTCCATGTTGCAACTCTCTCAACTTGCTCTGAACTTCACGAACCTTGTCTAATGCATCTGTGTCGTACAGCTCCTTGATGAAAGCAAACAGGGGGTTGCTCTTGTGGACGTACAGCCGATCTGGACCAAGACTATTCCTTTTCTCTGTGTGAATCATCAATCAATCAAACATTTCGTTTCTGAATTGCTCTTCTTGAATCATGTTAAACACTTACCAGTAAAATTTTGTGGGAAAAGAACCACCCACTCCTGATTTGCATTGTTTGAAAAAGAAGCAAATGTACATGGTTTTCTAATAATTTTCCTGCATTAACGTATACAACTATTGCTGAAACTTATATCTTGGCTCTTAAGTTTAAAACTGACAAGTTTTCCCTTTGTATGAAAATTTAACACACTACATTGACTGACAACCTTTTGGCAGTTGTATATAGTGTCTGTTTAATTTTATCCTCAATTAAATAAACAATTAATGACTCTTACTTTCTGCTGGTGTGAGGTCAGGGTAGACTTCAGCGACGGTCTCCAACAAACGTTTCTCATCAACAAAGGGCAGCAAAGCAACACCTACAAGAAGAAAGATCACATGAAATTCCATCTAAAACTAGTGTGTCAACTTAAGATTAAAGCAGATTCTCAAGTTTGGATAGATCTGGATTTTGAATTGTTTAATGAGAGTCTTTTGAGACGCTGGCGGCAGCAGACACAAAAGGCCCTGTTGACAGTTCTGAGCGTGTGCGCACATGCTCAGTACTGCGTGTGTAGTTCTGAGCGTGTGTACTACTGGTAAGAACTGTGAAAAAGGACCGTTCAAAAGTCTCCCATGGAAAGCTCCTGAAAGCTCAAAATGATTGTCATGTTTTGCTTTTCATAGGATGGTAATGTTTGTATTAAGATGCTCTCCGCATTTTTGATGAATTCTATAGACCAAGTAATCTGTGACATGACTTGATTACGAAAGAGCCACAGAGTCTGAACTTCCTGGGGTGGATTTCACAAAACACTAGGACTAGTCTTATCTTGAGTTAGGACGAGTAACTAGTCCAAACTTATGGGACATAACACAAGTTCGGACTAGTCCTAAGTTAGGACTAGTTTTGTGAAATCCACCCCTGGAGGCATAAGTTGTACATAGCCCAATAGAAGAAAACAGTTTTGTATTTGATGGAGATTGCAGCACACAATTTGTATCAAATATTGATTTTAAAAAAAGGGGCACATCTAAAAACTTTGATTTTATGTGGTAATTATGATCAGGGAAATAATATTCCATATGACCAGTGTAGCTTCTTGCCTGCTAGGAAATGCCGTGGAACACACAAGGTCACTCTTTTTATAAACAGGGTGAGATGGTCTATTGAGTCTGGTCTTCATTTTGAAAAAAACAACATCATAATAATCAACCCAAATCTCTAACTATGAGAATCGTGACATAAAATAGACAAGTACGTTAAGCTTCAGTGACTGGAATGAGATGATATAATGACAGAGACAACTAAAACTGCCACGTTTATGTTACTTCAAATTACATGTCCCATACAAATTATGACAATGACAATTCTTCCAGATATTGACCAGTACAAAAAGCTGGTGAACTTGTGAAACAAGAAGCTTACTAGTCTAGCTGGATTATCTCTGAAAAACTTCCATGGCAAATCCTGGACACTTATACCCTTTGGCAGCAAGGCAGCAGGCACAGCAGCGGCAGCAGCAGCAGCAGCGGCGGCAGCAGCCATGAGGGCAACCTGAATATTAAGTCTCATACCTTGCCATGCATACTTCTTGCCATTCAGATCGATTTTGAAGTTGGTTGGATAGAAGTCGATGATCGGAGAATCCTGCAAAGAAATTGACCATGCAACAATGACCGTATGTATAAAATTTTGGCTTTCATCCGTCAACAAAGCATAATGATATGGATGTTTTTTAAAGATGTAATAAATGCATCAGGGGTAAAGTATATCACTTTGGTGTGTGTCAAGTACTGTATACTCAGTCCTTTCTGAGTCATGCAGGAAAAAAACCACAGGCTACATGGGTGGGATGTGACCCCACCCATTGTTTGCAGTACCTGCTGCCAATGACAGGATTTGAACTGGCCTCTCAACACTGGGCATGCTCAGTGGTCTATTGGGTAAAAGACTTATGCTCCAGAATGCGTGGTCATGGGTTTGAATCCCACACACCAGTAGCCTACTGGCTCGACCAGTTCATGTCGGATGACATGTATACACGCCAAATTTTTCCTTGGCAGATTACGGGTGACGTGATAACAGGCTGTGGCGCATTCTGCAGCCAACCATACCAGAAAACACCGGGCAAACCCCTTCTCTTAACGATAGGCTCTTTTAAGTGCATTACACAACACACAAGACCTATGGCTTTACGAAGGACGAAGCAACAATGGTTCAGTGTCTTGCTTAAGGACACAAAGTGACAAGACCGGGACTCGAACCCACACTCTGCCGATCAGACACACCAGAGCTGAGTAGAGTGGGCTTGACTGCTCGGCCATGACATGCCACAAGTGTACCTCTAGAGTGCACCCTTTTCATGAACTTTTGTGGTACTGCAGTGAACCCTGATGCTGTACCCCCGAGCATGCCCACTTGGTGCACCCCTGATGATACCATTCTCTAGCTTGATACATCATTCTTGTTATAAACGGAAAGGCATTCTCTCCCTTCAGTACAGAGCACCTCAATGAGGGACATAAAAAAAAAAAATGGAAAAAAAGGAACATTCCAAAGGGCACCAAGGCATTGGTCAGGCATTGGCATGGGGGCAATTTTAAATAAAACAGGTCTCTGTTGAAGGCATGCATAAAGGAAAGAAACTACTGAATGAAATCTTACAATATCTGACATCAGCTCTCTCCATGTAGGGGGAATGAAGTTACCACTGGCAGCGGGGAATACACTCATCAGCTGCTCTAGAGGCTTAAACTGCAAAATTGAAAACAAACAAACAACAACACAATTATTACTGCGTCACTTGAGTGAAAAAAGGCTCACATTCTGAAAATGGTCTGTATCTTGTTTTCGTGAAAACAATAGCACTTTGCACTAATGACATCACTTTGCTTAAAAATACACGGATGTCAGACAAACATTCTACTCCTCACGTGATCACCACAGTGGCGCGCCAGACTGCAGTAGTACAATATAAAGTGTGTATTGTATGTACAATCGCATATGCGTCCGTCAGTATGTTGTCTGAGATCCGGGTACTTGCGTGACTTATTTTTAGCATCAGTGCGGAGTGCTTTTTTTTCGGTACAACACGATTTTATCTTTTAGAAAAATTATTCTGTGATGCACTAGCAAATGAATGCACCTCCTACCTACATGTATGGAATTTTCCGTAAGAAAAACACACGTGCAAATTTAATTTCCAAATTCCAAAGCGCAAGTCTGGCTTCCTCGCGGACATAAACCAAACACGCTGGTTTCAATTAGTTCAAAATATTTCTGATATACTCACCGGTCTAGTGCCAGTCTCAAAGTCATGTGGCATCTTAGCTACCTCGGTGAAGTCTGAAGCAAAGGGGGCATAGTGATATGGGTAGTACCAGTCCCATGATGGACAACCCTGGTAATAATAACGTAACACCCAGCACATACCCAGTATGTATGCCTCTGCCTGTGAATGGTACAACAGTAAAGGGATGTTACAGTAATATCAAAGACAAAGCACATGATTGGGGTGTTTGTATGTATTGAAAAGGACACAGTCATTTTCCATGCCTGTACCATCAAGTTTTATTCAATTGAATTGAATCAAACTGAAATTACGGTGAAACCTAAATTGATTAGTTTTCAATCTGAAGGCTCACTGATTTTGAAGTTTATACCAGCGATAATCCTCCACAAAAAGATCTCCATCAGAAATACTGTCAAAGTTGAGCAAATAAGCATTTGAAAATACCATCACTGTTGCTTATTTTGAATACCACAACAGTAATCGGCCTGATTTGAATGTGCACAAAGTCTCTGACAAAGCAAGATACATATTTTTTTGTTTTATTGAAAAGGATAATTAACGTCTTTATAGCCTGTGCAAGTCTCGCACATAATCAAACAATTTTGGAAACTATTTGGTAATGTTCATTAATTTAGAGCACGTGGACAATATTAGTAGTTATTAAGAACCAGTATCTACACTTTAAGTGACCCAACATATAAATGAAATAACAAACCTGTGAAAGTTTAAGCTCAGTCAATATTTGAGTCAAAAGAAAATAGTGAAAAACCCCATCACTGATTTTCAAACATTGTATTTCGGACTCACAAGATCAAAACTACTGGGAGACTTTTGAGACGCTGGCGGCAGCAGACACAACTGGCCTTTTTGACAGTTCTGAGCGTGCGCGCACATGCTCAGTATTGCGCGCGTAGCTCTGAGCATGCGTACTACTGGTGAGAACTGTGAAAAAGGACCGTGCAAAAGTCTCCCATTGTTTACTCATTTCTCACAAACTAGTGGCAAGGTGAAAACATTTCAAGGGAAGTTTTCCCCCATGACCATCTTCATACCGGGTAAGTTATGAGCAAATCTTTAAACATTTATAGTTTCGATCTTACCAATGTTATGCACATGCTGTAACATGTTAATGAAAGAAAAATTCAGACATGAATAAGTCCTAATGTTGGACAGTCTGTTGAATTACAGTTATCTTGGTTTCTCTACCGTTCAACTTAATGGTGAAATATCAAGGCAGGAAGACAAATAAATATTTGTGTTTTTTTACACATACACCGATGTGTGTTAAGCACTGCATAATCAGTACTTTCCCCGAGTTCTGTGAAAAAAAATCCGCAGGCATATTCCTCGGTTGGAATTCAAACCCACAACCCCCACCCATCAAGAGCAGAAAAATAAAGCCTAGTAAATGCGTTAAAAGACCAATCCACCAAGCTCTGTCCTTTAGTATGGTCATTAGAGGTTCATACAATCAGCATAATCCTTGTAAAACAAGATGATAATGTTGCTTTTCAAATCAAACCATTAACCCTAACTCCCTTGAGTAATTTACCAGGATCCTTCCCCATTCTAACAAATCCAATACCATAAGGTAACTCAACACCCAAACTGTTTTATCTGATCAAATTTTGGTGGGTCCGGTGGTAAGGGTTATTAACCCTTTAGCAACTGCACACAACTTCAACGTAAGTCATTTACTCACTGAACCAGCAGGGAAAAAAGTATGGCGTTAATACCCAGTAGGAGGTCATGTGGCGGGATGTCAACATCGGTCTATTGTATTCCTTTGGCATGTAAATTACTTGTAATAATGTGTAAAAACATCGCAAAAGCACAACGAAAAGTAAGCATTGTCGCCGTCCGCTGTGTACATTATGGTGCGTAAAATGCATTGTACATACAATACGGTCTGTACTACACGAAGAAACTAAATTGCTGTGACTTTGATTTCCGACCTTTGAATCTATGGAAGTGGATCATTTTATTTTTTCCAATGGTGATCATAGGTTATATTAGGACCAACGTGATCCTCAGATCACGCTCTATCTACGGCTGTTTAGTGTGATTCGCTAGCATGTGTAAAACCAGAGATACAAAGTCTTCTGTAATCTCAGGCGGTTTCGGGCGGTTCAGTGAGTAAAAGGCCGGGCGGTTTTGGGCGGTATAGCGACTAAAGGGTTAAACACAAAAAGTCAAAAACAAATCTTGACAATCAAAAACTATTACAGACACACCCCCTATTAATTTGAACTACTTTATCCGATTCTGAACTACACTGAACTGAAGATTATTGTCATTGGATACTGAGCTTACCACTTTGTGACAGAATTGTCTATCACTTGCAGAGACGTCAAACTTTCCCTCATAGTATCGTTCCTTCCAACCATCCTCCCATAACCTGGAAACAAAATCAGTGTGAGTTTTACATGTCACTCCATGAGGATCAATCTGAACAGTCTATCATGTATTCAACTACCTTGCTTTGAAATTAGAGAACCTAACACGTACATGTATCACAAAAGGGTCATTTTTTTTTACAGGTAACTTGGGGGCAACCAACTGCACTGGAAGCAAAAGGTGCGCAGGAGCCATTGTCCATTATACAATTGTTGCACGTTGGGATGAGGTCCATGGTGTTTTGTACACCCAAGGGGGCAAATGGCACCCAAGGCAAACCCTGTGTACAAAAAAACATAGACCCCAAGCGTGCTACATTTGTTTTGTAATACCATGGTAATAAATTGCAGGATTGGGAAAACAAACATTATAAAGTGAAATAAATTAAATTTTTTTAATTAACGTATTGTTCCATATTGCATTTCGTGGTGGAAATGACCAACGGTGGGCACGATCAAGGTAATGTAACCGTGGGGTACATCACTCATGTTCCCCTCCTGAGGGTGCGCGCCATGTACATGCGTCTTTGTAGCACATCAGTGATTGGTTCTTGACCAATAAAAATTCACAATCTATTACCTTGGTACAACAGTGTTGAAAGCCATGTCCAAATTAATGGCTGCTGTAGTGGATGTGGACTGATATGGCAAGAATCCTTCAACATTGTCGTTGCAGCCAAGTCGATGTCACGTCACTTGGACAATGGCTTTACTACACCCCCCCCCCAAAAAAAATAAATAAAATTGATGACAAGGTCCAAAGGGGCCATCAAGAATAATCAACCGACTAAACAAAGCCAAGACAACAAAGGTTCTCTTTTAAGCACTGGGATTTATTGAGTAATTCACTGTAAATCACAAAACCTCACCCATGAGAGACGGCTGGTAGTTGGACCTATGGCCGAAACCAAGGTTGGTATCTCGGTTCACTCAAACCTACCTCGTTTGAATTGAAACACAATGATAAACAATGGTGGAAGCCTCTCGCTGTCTTGTAATCCTCTTTTTATGACAAAAGGAAAAAAGGTCTAGAATTGGGGATTACACAATAACCCCTTGCAAAAAGGGAGAATTTCAGCATGAATTCCAGAACCATCTGTCCTGTTTATGAGGGCAAAAATGAAGGGTTGCATGGTGACTGCATGCACAGCACACGCTCCATAATGGATTGTCCGGGCGTCCTTCATTCCGGTATTCCGATTTCACCTAAAAATACTTCATCTGATTTCTGGCAGGGAAAATATTGGCGTGTATATATACATCATCCGCAATTAACTGGTTCAGGTATCTCTTAAACAATATTTGTAAAAAAAATTTCAATGCATGTGTCTTGCAAGCTATACCTCTTATTTTACAGCAGCTTCCAGCATTGCAGGGACTAGATTGTCATGACTGAGCAGTCTAGAGCACCTGACTCTGTTGTCAAGAGTGTGGGTTCAGATCCTGGTCATGACACTTATGTCCTTGAGCAAGACACTTAACCATAAATGCTTTGTCCTTCGGCTGGGACTCAGCCGAAGGTCCAGTGTGTTGTGTAAGAGAAGGGGGCTTGCCCCGTAGTCTACAACATCAATCCTGACACACAACATGCAAACAAGTACCAGAGGAAATAAAAACTTACTTGACAGAATCCGTCTTGTCCAGCTTCTCATATTCATCTTCCTCTTCCTCAATGGGTCTCTTCATTCCTAAACCCTCTCTGCTTTGGTTGCCACTGCTCCCTGATGCAACAAAGGAAGCCTTCAACGCATCAGCTGCATACTGGCCATAATTATAATAAATAATACAAACATTTTATAAATATCAAGCAATAAACCCAGAGATACCAACATTTCAAATCTAAAAAGAGTTATTTGCCCTCACACAGAATTTCCCTTACAAATTACAGAGCTACTTGTACATGAAGCCATCGTTGTACTCCAATAACCGAAGAAAACTAATCTCATAAAAGGTTTTATCCAGGCACACGCACAACACAACCACATATGTATTTTGTAAACACTCCGTAAAACACGCGGTTCAAACAACCGCCCCATATAAACATAGTAGTAGCATTGGGGCGATTTTGGTTTACTACTAGTACAACTGGCTGCCAACCTTCTTACACGCATTATCTAGGGAAAAACACACCACTACATATAGGCTAAAATTAGCACAATCGATAGTCTGATACTAAATATATTTTATTGATACATGCTATGCAAATAAATAGGAGTCAAGACAACATGTTATAGAAAGTGTGCAGCGCGATCGGTGCACAACAACATAAATACATTGGATTTTTATAAAATTGTAAAGAACGAAGCAAAGATCGTACAGTCGTATTGGGATGAATAAATCATATAAATTACGCCTAAATCGTAAATGTTGGCATCTCTGTAAACCATGAGGGAAACTGACTGGGTACATTTTTAAATCAATTTTGGGTTGAACAAAGAAAAATTGACTAGAGCGAGATTTGAACCTACGACCACCAGTTTAACATACCGACGCTCTACCAACTGAGCTATCCAGCCCTAATGCTGGCGGTCTCCCTATTTTGTCCATATCTTTGTTCGACATCTTTTATGAATATCTATCTTCTTTTGTCTGGCAGCCCCAAACAAAGATATTGGCCATTTGGGCATTTGTTATGCCATATTCGTATTGATGGCTTCAGCTTAGGCTGTGGCCAAAACGGCAAAAGGTCCATTTTCCAATGTTGTCATTGCAGCCACTTGTAATAGCTGAGGCTGAAGTCACTTGAATTGCTATTGTTAGAAAGGACTTATTGCTTATGGGTTTGCAACTTTCACGCTACAAAGGATTCCTTACAATCACACAAAAAGAGAAGGAATAAACCTTATGCATTCGCTGCCATCTATGAGGTCAAATGCAGCATCGGACGCGCGTTGTAGCTGTTCTGACCTCAGCGCAAGGGTGTCCTTTCCTGTACTAAATGCTCATAGTAATGTCATATGCATAAAGTCTATCCAGCGCTGAACCTGTCAGTGGAAAATGATGATCACAACTGCAGTGCCACTGCGCTCCATTTTATAAAACTGTTGACAGGTTTCTGCAAATTTCTGCAGTACTTTAGCAGGAAATTGTGTGAATGTAAAACTGCTTTCATAATCATCAAGGCGGTTTTACAGCTTGTGCTTGCGTTCAGAGGTGTGGAGATACCATTGTGGGAGAGATGGTTGGGGGGCGGGCATTTGAGTCAGCTTACCTTGTTTTGTTGTTGCGTATAAGTGCTGTTATTTCTTGCATCTTTAATCTCTTTAGCACTGGATGGAGTGGAATTCCTTGAAACCACCTGTACATGAACAAGGAACAATTTGAGACACAAAACAAACCGAAGATTGTTAAGATTTGATACATAAATGGTTGAACAAGTTGATGAGTTGCAGGAGGGGGTGCAATTGTATACCAATGAAAAAGTTTCAGGTTAAATGGCTTTTGACTGGTACCCCCGAACAAAGGTGCTAAGAAAATAGGGAGACCGCCAACATTAGGGCTAGATAGCTCAGTTGGTAGAGCGCTGCACGTTAATGCGAAGGTCACAGGTTTGAAATCCAGTTCTAGTCAAGTTTTAGAATGGCAGGGGGTCGTGGGTTCGAATCCCACCCGAGGAAAATGCCTTTCACAGGAATCGGGACAGTACAGAGTATACAGTGCTTGACACCCATCGGTGTATGGGTAAAAATTACAAACGATATTCATATTTATGCAAACATGATGCGTGCACACACTGGCAGGCAGGCTTCAATAGAGGGCAGTTTAGATTTAAACAAATAACACATAGTCTGTGTGCCGATGTACAGTTTTGTCATTCCAAAAAAAAGGGGCAATGGCCAAGCATACAAAATTGTGTCCAGTGTGTTTCCTGCAAGAATATTTTATTATAAAAAAAAATAAATTGCTGATCAGCTGATCATACTTACTTGTGGTTCAAGGAGTCCGCCACGTTTAAAGCCATGGTCCTATAGAAATAAGATACATACATGCACATCAGTAACGAAAATATTAATGAACTTCAACGACAAATCTACATTATGAAGAACTTTATCAAGTAAATATTTACACAAAAATAAGAATTTCAAATGCATTGGATTGGAAGTAATTCTGTACTTAAAAGAAGCTAACTTTCACTGATTTCTTCCCACCGACTGTGGTTTAAAATACTGAATGCAACAAAACAAATGGCACATGAGAGCCCATGAATTGGGCCTATGTGATCGGGCACATGTGTTGGTTAAGTCCAGGCCTGATAACGAAGGTAACGGAGGCAAAAGACTGATCTATTTAGCCCCGCCTACCTTAGCAGCTGCCTAGCAACAGCACATTGTGTGACTTTTTTGCCACGATCACTTTTTTGGTTCGGTTGCGGCTACACACACGTATCGGACCCACACATGTACATGGTTTTCGTGAACCGTAGGCCCTATGGATTTAGTTTTGTGGCCTTTTGAGCAGTGCCTTGAGTCCAAAGAACAATGCAGACAGGAACACTGTTAAACCACTTTTACACAACTGTGCAGGGACCACTGCTGTGGGATTTGCACCATCGGAAATACAAAAAAAAATAAAACTAAACAAAAGTTAGTACAGTTGCTGTTGTGTGTCAGAACAAGGCAGCGGTTTGTTTACTTTTGTAATGGGATTTTGACATGTCAGATTTTCAGTGGCATTGTCAAGCCTGTGATTGGTCTATATGTGAGTAGGCAGGGCTTAATGGATTGGTCTATTGCCTCCATGCTCCTGGTTTTTGCCTTGGTGCCCTTTAAAATGCTCCAGTACAAGTTGTTTTTATTTTTCTCATAGAGGTGCCCTTCACTAAGAAAAAAACTGCCCTGCTCAATGAGGAACTTATGAGGTATAGTAAAACAAGTATAACATGGTTTATTTTGGGTGGACAGATGATATTAGCTCCCCTCCGTATTGGAAATTGACAAAATAGTTCCCGGGGCGAAGCTGAGGCGAAGCAGAGGCGAAGCCGAGGGAACTAGTTTGTCAACTTCCAATACCGAGGGGAGCTAATATCCACTGTCCACCCTCAAACCATGTTATATTTGTATATTAATCTACATGTATGTTGGTTCTGAACAGAAGTACAGACCAACTGAACAGTTTGGATCATTCAAACTAATGTTCAATAGAAGCATAATGTTCAAAGCAAGAAAAGCATGTTAAGAGTTTTCCTTTACCATCTTCATGCGTTTGTTTCTCTCTTTCTGGTTTCTCCTGAAGCGAAGCTCATTCTGTCTCCGCTGCTTAAAGATTTCATCTTCAACTTCACCCAGATCTATACATCCAAAAGGATCAAAATCACTTAACAATAAGACACTCGCAAATTACTATTATTGTTATCATAACCGTGTGTTTCCCAAAAACCTATTTTCTTAAGTCAATAAGCAATTGAACCTCGATATGAAGAAATCAGGGAATAAACACAAAAACCACCTCTCAATAGCCAGAAAATACCAAAATATTCAAGACCATGTTTTGTCTTTGTGTGGTTGAAATGAAGCGTTAGACGGCATGTGTGCGGTCTGTGCACCCTCAGCGGTAGAAAGTCCGGGCGCCCTTTTCTCCAGTATTCCGAAATTACACAATCATCTTTACACGGCTTCCGTTTCCAGGTGTTAACACGTCATCCAGTGCCAACTGTTTGGGAGGTATACTTTCTAAAAGCTACTGAAAATGGGAATGGCTTACCACTCATGATCAACTGCACTCTATCAAGGTTGACTATACCACTATCTGTCAGATATCCCTGTACACAAATAACGAAACAAACTGTCAATCCAAAATACAGCAATATCAATGGCATGGAGATCAGTTCTTGATGGGGCTGAAGCAAAGTTTCATTGGCCAAGGGCAGTCTTATCAGGAGATTGCTAGCTTGTAATGAGCAAGGGCAATCAATGGCAATAAACTATGCAAGTCTCAAGGGTAATCAAATATTGGGCCCGTGTAAGGACACAATTTTGTTGTTTCACATGTTATTATAAGTTATCACACACAAGGTGGGTGGAATACAGAAAACTACAGCACTTCTGTGTTCCATATCCTAGGAGGCGGCAGGCCAAGTGAGATATGGGACGCAGACGCGCTATATTTTTCCATATTCCACGAGCACGAGTGTGATAACTAATTTATCTTCCAGCCAACTTCATACCCTTTTCACGTGCGACGCGTGAGGTTAAACAATTTTGAGCATTATTTCATGAAGTGCAGCATGTGAAATGCGCAATGTTTAGAACATTATTTTGCACTGTCCGTATACGGAGCGTGACGCAAGATACTCACAATACGCAGAGTGCACAATAGACTACTGGGAGTGGGATGTGGTTTATTATCACACTCTCGTTGAGCAATCTGATGGCAGGATTAGCGCGTACCGGAAGATAAAGCAATGTATCCTGTTAATAAGTCATTGCGTCACATGCGTGCGTATCTGCTGCACGCGCAAAGTTTTCACTACTTCCAACTCCAAAGCTGTGAAATTTAGCAAAAAATCACCCATTTCATGGTTCAAAAGCATTAGTTATGACAGAAACTTTTAATTCTGAGAAGACCTTTTGTCTTCGAAAAACGTATACAAACGCTTCTGCATCCCATATCCGAGGCAGAAGGCCAGAGTAGGATATGGGTCGCAGATGTGCTATAATTTCAATATTCCAAGAGTGTATGCATGATAACCTATTTTATCTTTAAGCAAACTTGACGCACAATACACGAGTTAAAACAGTGCGTTAGAACAGGGTGTGATATGGGCCGCGCAATATAGGCATATATCACACTCTTGTTGCTATGGATCGACCAATCAGAATTTGTGAGACAAGTTTGCTTGAAGATTATTCTCATTGTCTGGACTAAAAGAAGATGTTCACAAAACAATGTCAAATTATTGTCAATAACAAATCTGTAGTCACTTTTATTTATATCTTACCCCTGTTTTGTACACAGCTTTCTTGTAGAGTTTCTGTAACCTATCAATCGCACCCTCTCTAATGAATGAGAGAAAGTACAGATTTAACTCAATATACATATTTTTAAGGATCAACAATGTCACTTCAGTAGTTTAATTTTAACTTCAGTTAAATTGTTTGCCGTACACGCTGCTGGACTCAGGATTCCAACTGGCCTCAAAATGGTCTAGCGGTACAGACATCTGTTCTAGAATGTTGGGGTTGTGGGTTCGAATCCCACCCGAGTGGCCTGTGAATTTTTTTCCCCCGCAAAAACTCAGAATGACTGACCCTCTTCCCATGATGTCATCACCCATGATAAATTGTTGGTTGCGCCATTTTGGGAGTCAGATTCTCTGCATGTGTTACTCTGCAGTGTGTATTTTAGGCGACGGGCACGGAGCCAGCCCTACACAACTTGTCTCTCAAAATGGCACACCATGGGTAGACTGTTGTCACGTGTGACATCAGTGTAAGGGGCTTATATAGTGCTCACAACAGCAAACATAATCAAGTGTACCACTTATCTAACGCCACGTTAGCTGTTTTTCCAACGATTGTAAAAACAATTTAGTACCTAAAACCACCCAAAAGTGTTTCAACATGTGAAAGGACATGCAGGCTTATACTTAAAATAAATTTGAGTTGATTAGTATTAGTAATTTTTTAATTACTCAATATTTAATTCAAAATATGGACCTATTTTTGATGGGAATTTGAGGGTGATCTAAAAAAAAATAATAAACAACATCAAATGAATCAACTCAAAATTATTTTAAGTATAAACCCATTGTCATTCACATGTTGAAACACTTCAGGTACTTAAAGAAAAGTTGCAACCATTGGAAAAACTGCTAATGTGACGGATGCAATGTGGCCCCCTTTACTGTGTTTCCTGTCTTATCACACATTGGTGTAAGGGTAAACAAACGAAAAACAGTATATATTCTTTAGTGTAGTGTACATCGGTATGGGAAAGGTTTTTATCTGTTAACTGAAAAATGCAATTGGTTATGTGCAACAAGGTTGTTTATTATTTGTGTTTTACCAAATACACCGATGTGTGTATATTCTGTACTTTCCCAACTTCTGTGAACAAAAAAAATCCACAGGCATATTACTCGGGTGGGATTCTAACCCATGACCTTTGCTATTCTAGGGCAGATGTCTTACCAACTAGACCACTAAGATTGCCCGGTAGCTAGAGGCCGTTCGAATCCTTTTCAGGAGCAGGTACCGCATTGATTTCCAATCGATGTTAAAGTTGCATAGAAAATATTATTTACATTTTACCAATACACTGGTATGTTTTTTTTTCACAGATCTCGAGAAAGTACTGAGTATGCAGTGCTCAAACACATCGGTGTATGGGTAAAGCGTAAATAATATTCTTTATCCCTGATGCAAAATTAACATCTATTGGAAATGTTGTTTCTTACAGATTTGATTTGAGTCCGTACATACAGGGGCTGTGTATAGATAAATGAATCTTGCAGTACACAAAATGATCAAATGACATTTAATGCCCCAGGTCAACATTGGTAAACTGACTGTAAATGCTTCCAATCTTTGCACAAATCAAGATATATGTAATAAAAGCCAACATGTGAAAATTTCAGCTCAATTTGTTGTTTTGTTTGTGAGAAACCGGTAAAAATGCATTCATATAGGCAGAGTTTCAAAAACTAATTTTGGATCTTATTTCATTTATTGTTCAGAAACAATAACACTTCAGGCAGAAATATTTCAAGGAATGTTTTCTACCATCATTATCTTTATACAATGTAAGGTATATGTAAACCTGTGAATATTTATGTTTTTCGTCTTACCAATGTTGAGCTGGGGCTTCGAGTCTCAATTCTAAAGAGTCAAATCATTACAATTCTATTATCTGTACATGGTTTCTGTTGAACGGGAGTGTAGGAACAGCAAACAGTCCAAAATACTGTCTGGATTTTAGCAAACTTTGTTTCCAGTAGACTGTATTACGTACAAAATGTAAGTCAGATTTGAAGCTTTGTTTGGTATAGGAAGCAAGGAGTAACAGGTTTGCAGGAGATAACCGTATTCAAAGTAAATCTCTTTTAATCTCTTTTAATCCCAATGTTTTACTTTACTCTGTTATAAAACCCCTTACAAGGATTCTGCCTTTTGATTGGTTTAGAGCTCGTCACATGTTGTCTTATTTTTACTAGATAGCCGCGCAAACGCATCTTGCTATACCCATAGCAACCAATGTATTATACCCATGGCAACCAATGTACTATAACCATAGCAACAGCAGTTTCTTGGTACCTAGACGTCCAGGCACAATAAATGCATGGGGTAGTATAAAACAAATATTGACTGCTTTTACTGGTGCTATGGTTAAAACTACAACTCCCGGGATGATCCCCAGTGCGCTCTATTTTCCTAAGCATTCGAAGCAGTCAATATTTGTATACTATTTTTCAGCAGAATGAAGAACCACCATTCTCCCTACACCAGATTTATTTCACAAAGTTGCCACCTGCAAACTAGTTACTTCTTATCACAAAACCTATCTGCTGGTGGGTCGTCAAAATTGGGCAGTAAAATGTTTTTGTTCTTACCTGATCTCTAAGGATGGTAGATGAGGTAGGAAATCATTCCCAACAAAAAAGCACATAAATACCCAGTCATCAATGGCCCTCTGGAGGGAAAAACCACACAAAAAGGTTGATAAATTCAGAATGAACTTTCATTCACACATAATGGTCTGTCTCTATAGATAGTTCCTGATAGATGCCATCTTTACAGGCAACTTGGGTGTTGGCTCTGAGCTTCGTCAAGTGTTCTAACTTTTCAATGCAATCAAGTGGTTCACTGACCAATCAAACTCTCAGGTGTTAAAATCCCATTAGAAAAGTAAACAAACTGCTGCCATTGTTCTGACACACAACAGCACACACAACTGTACTAAGTTTTGTTTTGTTTTAATTTTTTTCATATTTCTGGTGGTGCAAAAGAAAGACTCTGCCAGGGTCAAAAACATCAAACCGTTAAAAAATTTTTTAAATGGAATGTTAACAGCCTTTTGCTGTTGGCTTTTGTGAAAATGAATGATCTTAGCAACCTAATGAATTTGAATGATCTTATTTGACAAGTAAATACTAAACTGCTGAAACTGAATTCTTCCTATTGACTGCTGAATGCTGATGCGATGGAGCATTCTTTTTCAAACGAAATGGAATCAGCCAGTTGTTAAATGGAATAAAAAATTTTTTTAAACAGGCCGGGAAAATCTGTATTATTATCAATTTCTATTTCTAAAACCTTCATATCATTAAAAAAAAAATACGTTATTGTTATTGAAGTTACCACCACATTATTTTGGTTTTGCTTATTTAGTAGCCACCCTTGCCAGTCTTGGCTCACCCGTGCCACATCCATGCCCTCTGCCCTTTTAGATATAATTGCAATTTTACAGGCCCAAATAATCTGACAAAATATCAGAATGGCATCCTCACCTCTAAATCAAATGTGAATGGCAATCCAGTCATCCATAACTCCTTCTCCAAATACTGAGGGAACAAACACACAATCAGATCACTTGAAAAATACATTAGTTGGGTCTGAGCAACATAACATTCTATTGTATGTATGATTATCCAAGTAGATACTTGTCATTTGATTGGAGGATTGGAGGTCACATGGCATTTTTGTTATTCACACAATTACACCCCTGCATCATAAACATGCATTTTCAAACCACCCTCCTTACTCTATTGCACGCTCGACCATCGTGTGCAAAACAAAGCAGTACAAAACACCTGCATTCAGAATGCAGTCTTGTTATTGGTCAGTATATATTATAATAGTTTTATCCGCCAATCAAATGACAATGATCTGCTTGGATGTTATATAAAACAAATAATGAATGTTTTTATATTCATGCAATGGGGAGAATATTTTTAGAAGTTGAAAGATGGAATGTTCCATAATGGAACATTCCATCTTTCAACTTATGAAAATATTCTTGATAATGCACTCATAAATATTCATTATTTGTACACAATTCAATTCAAGTTATAAATTCAACATGTGAAATTACATAAAATTTGCTAATCTAATAGATCCCCCTTGCACAGGTTGCCGTCACTGAGGTCAAACAAGGGAAACCTGCACAACTCTCAGCCAATGTTAAGTCATCCTTTGACCTCCGTGAGAGTACTGATGGGGCTTGTGATGTCATATGCAAGGGATCTATGGCAGCCTTTGGGACACTAGGTGGCAGCAGACATGCCAGTTAATTCTCTATCATTTACATAGGCCGATTACGAAACCACGGTTTGGGCTTGGGATTGGGCTTGAGCTCTGTCTGTTACTTAGAAAACATTTGCTTTCCTTATGGGGCTTCAAACAGGCGGACGGAGCCCAAGCCCAAGCCGTGGTTTCGTAAACGGCGATAGTTCTGAGCGGCACACATTTACAAGATCAATGGCATTACATGGTAAGTCTGCTGCCACCTGGTGTCCCCAAAGTCTCTATTGCCTCAACCTCATTCCCATGGGCAGTGCACCATATCGATCCCTCTCGTCACTAACCCCTGTATTAGAGAAGCAACGCTGACTGGCTCCAAAAGGTGACTGCTGTAGGACACTTAGTACGCGCTTTATTTTGATGCAATCCAACTTCAAAATGAATCATGTTTTACACAGTCAACCTAACCTGCATATATTTCAAAATGTCACAAGATCAAATAAAAAACAACAGGGGGCCAGTTGCTACCAAGCTTTGAGCATGTGCGTAATGTAAATAAACCACAGGCATAATTGAATTGTGCCACAATGAGGTGAAAAAAATAGCGCACCGAGATTGACCACACGTGGGATTGAGGTTGCTATTAGTATTTCCACCTCCTACACTGATCACATACCTCTCTGAGGATATTCAGACGTAGAAATATGAACTGAGTTTCCTCACCCACGGGAGCAGGCAGCTCATCAAACTGTGAGAGGGAAAAAAAACCCACAAAGAATCAGAAGAATATAAAATGCTTAACCCTCCTAGTTCCCATCACATTTGCCAGTCATGTACCAACCATCTGAAACCGTTCAACTGCACTGTTTTGCATGGTTAAACTGTGAACTAAACTGTCTGTGTAGCATTTAGATGCATTGCAGAACCATAGTGCATCTACATGTATCATTCAAAACAATGTGGAGGACGTTGAATGGTCAGACAGTAGGAGGGTTTTAAATACAACAAAGGTGTACACACATCAATTCATAATAGTACAGCTAGCAGTTTATACAGTCACAATCGGTGACAAAGCAACAGAACACTTGTAGAGTCAAATCTGTCTGAGAAATTTTTACATGAACAGGAATACAAAGTTTACTACGATTTGTTTTTTCCCTAAACGTATGTATGATAAGCCCTGTTTACTCTGTGCTCGAAAATAAAATCCTGAGGTGGGATTCGAACCCACCACCTTCTGCATTCCATAGCAGATGCCCTAACCACTGGACTACAAAGCTGGCCTTGTAACAAGAGAATCCTATAATTAGCACTGGGTACTGTGAATAATTTAACGGATGATATCATATAAAGGGTGAAAGTAAATACAATAATTACTATACCTCATACATATTCATGATCGAGAGCCGAATTCCTACTGGTCCATTCACAATCACATGCCAGATGCTATTTTTGTGGTTTGCTGGGCGCGCAGGCCAGTATTCTTGCACATGGTAAATACACGTGCGTAGCAGTCTGTCGCATCTGCAACAGTCTACAACACACACGCTTTAGAAAGCAATCGTGGAACTGTCGAACGGATGTAGTACACACACGCAAAAATCGCAACTAGCTCTAGGTACAAATACACAATGATGGCAGCATATGTAAAAATGTCAATCCGCGCAAGTTTTCCCGAGCCTAATGAAGCTGAACTAGAGAAGCATAAGGTGCAGTAAAACAAATACAACATGATTTATTTATCGGATGGACAGCCGATATTAGCATTAGTAAATTGGAAGTTGACAAACTAACTTGCAATACCTCGGGGAGCTAATATCGACTGTCCACCCTCAAACCATGTTATATTTGTATAATGTAGTTCTTATTTAAACTTACTTGTCCCTGGGCTTCCTTAGGAGCTCCCGTACAGTCCTTCAAATCATGACCTACACGAAAGCAAGGAACCAAACTTCAAGCTTAATGAGTTTTCTGACTGAGTTCATTTACAAATCAAAATTGTTGCGTTGATACACAGAAGTTATAACAAAACTCATCTGACACAAAATGGCATGTCCCAACTTTTATTTCCTTGACGGCAAAACATGGTAATGAGGCGATGACAAATAAACGGACAGAAACCAAGGTGCCCCCTCCCCTCATGTTGAATACAAAGGATAGGGAAGACCGATGGGAGTCTGAGTAGGTTGTAACTTACCAATTTGGTTACAGAGTTCGCAGGGTCGTTTCTGGTTGGGCTTAAACTCTTCCCTGATGATTGTGAAGTAAGGCTCGTGTGTTGCAAGACCTTCAGTCAGTCAAAAGAAATGACATATTTCATCATGTGCCCGGTAAAAGGACGTAACGACCAAGTTCCCGGTAACAGGGTATGAGTAGCTGATGTGAAAATTAGTGTTTTTCAAGAAAACTGAGCGGGAAAGTTTGATCAATTTTTTTGCCGTTCAAAAGTTATTATAGCAAGGTTAAATTCTGCATGGGAATGGGAAAACATGTCTTTGGGTTAATTGTAGCAACAAAAATGTAACAATAATGCCATATTTTTAATGTCAGGGGCCATTTTATTGCTTACGCCCTTTTAATACTGGACAAAATACTTTATGTGCCCAGTAAAAGGGCTTCAGGCCTTATGCCCTTTTACCGGGCACACAACGATTTATTATTATATACGACAATTACAGACAGTCGGATTCAGAACAACTGTCAAAATAAAAACGTAATCGTCTTCGCGCAAAAGACTGTGGATATTTTAGAATAAGGACGCTTGATATGTGAATCTGAAACAAACAGAGTGAATCACTTAGCTTCCAGAGCAAGTGTTTTAATGACTTCTGCATGCAATGATTAACTTTACGCATCCAATCCACAGATCAACAAAACGTCCAGTCACTGTAATAAGGTCGTACAATGAATTACAACTACTTTGCAATCACAGTTTTTCATCTTCAACAAGATTACATTTTTTTTTTTAATTTCCCGGACTCACAGAGGGAAGAGTGTGACAAATGAACTCACAGAGTGGAGTCCAATGTATTTTCACAAGAGTAGAGGATGCCACTGTTTTCCTAAACTGAACTACACTCTCGTTGTTTCTGTCTTGACAAAATGCAATTTTTTTTTCTCTCATGAAGGCTTTAATACCATTATGTTTACATTGAGGTCAATATGATTAGTCATTAACATTTAATTGTTTGTTCATACTCACCTAACATGATCAGATCCGCTGATGAGAAAACAAACAACAGACAAAACGGTTAAATTTCTGCAGGACTTGGAATAGTTTTCTTAGAAGAGGTTATTTTGTTTTTCTCATCAACAAGCGTAGATGTACCAAGACAAATAAAAGCCACTCCACATTTTGTGAAAAGTATCTGAACACAGTGCATGAACCCAGCTGGCCACAATGCTACAAGTTATGGAGAATAGAGTCAGTACACAGTACACAACGCTCTCAGTTTGCTCACTCTTGGATAAAAATGGTATTGTGATTTGTAATTTGTTTTACTGGACGCCTCTTCTCAAAAAATGTATCGTACAGAGACTTTTAAAAAGTGAAAAAAAAAGAAAAAGATTTCAAGCTTATTTGATTGATCTCAACCTGAAACAGCAATCACAAAAGAGGTCTCTTCTCTGCAATCGATAATTTGTGGAGTTATATTTCAAAAATAAATCAGAAAATGAGTTTTGTGACCATTCATTCCTGTTCAATGAAGAGAAAACTCTTACAAGACGAACTAAAGATGGACAAGAAGTAAAGAGTGTAACAATGAGAAGAGTGTCAGAAACATTCAAGTTGCGACAAAGCCTTAGAGTGAAGTTGAACACTTACCATCAGCTCCACAGAGACAGTGGTGGGTGTTTGGGTCATGATCAGGATTAGCTAAGAGAACAATGAGAGACGAGGTCAAAATGGTTATCCAATTACAGACAAAATATCCCATACCCAACACCAATGACCGTTCCTGCCATAATTTCACTAAGGGATGAATGCAAAGTTCAATAAGTGCCAACTCAGGGGTTGAAGGACCCCCGAATTTTCCAAGGTACAATGCGGTGACACAAGGTTCAACCTCCAGTTACCCACTCGTTTAATTTTGCATTTCTCCCTGCGACCCATCTTTTACTCTCAGGCACTGACACGTACTGCACTGCACCTTTAATATGGCGTAACAGTACAATTTTAAATTTACTGAAATATTTAACTGAGACATTTCCTTCAAAGCAGTTAAGAATGGACTCGTATGACCTTTTCTCACAATAGGTTCTTCATATCCCTACCAATTTTATGGGTAAAGCAATTTACAAGTGTTCAGATCATTTATCTTAAAGATACACATGATTTGAAATGTACATGTAATGATGATGATGCCGTATGCTATCTCGATTTTGTAACACAAGTCCGTAAGCCAGTTGATGGCCAAGTCCTTAGCATGATGAAGGATTGCGATGCCATCATTAAGGCCAAAGTGTGGAAAATACAAGTGTAGGTTAGATTGGTCACACGAGGCAAACAACAGGCAACAAGTTCCAGGCAGTCTTCAGGAAGAAAACACTATCCTATTTCACTTTTCATATAACTTTCAAGGGGGAAAAAGTAAGAGACAGTTGGAAAAACGTCTCCTTTGTTACTGAAGTGTTCTTTTTTACATACAGTGCAGTTGGTTGCCTTCTATTTGGCTATAACAATCGCCTTGTGTGATAAGGGCTTAAAGGGGAAAGTGAAACGTTTCGAAGCTGTACCTCGCTGTCT
This sequence comes from Marthasterias glacialis, assembly GCA_911728455.2. Taxonomy (NCBI): domain Eukaryota; kingdom Metazoa; phylum Echinodermata; class Asteroidea; order Forcipulatida; family Asteriidae; genus Marthasterias; species Marthasterias glacialis. Next base: position 26,775,510 of record OU452219.1, on the reverse strand, counting down.
TCTGACGTAATCCATAATCTTGTGTTCACCTTCTCCTGGTACATTAGCATCGGAAAGGAGGACCTAATGTACAGACAATAACAACAAGAATTTCCGTATTAAAAGGTGTTGAATTTGCATTGGGGATGATAAATATTCTTTTGTGTTTACCTATACACTGATGTGCTTTAAAGCCCCAGCTCAACATTGGTAAGAAGACAAACATAAATGTTCACAGATTTACATCTACTTTATATGGCATAAAGATAATGATAGTGGAAAACTGTCCTTGAAATATTTCTGCCTGAAGTGTTATCATTTTTAAATAATTAGTTTTCAGCTCAGTGAGATGAAAACTCTGCCTATAGGAACGCGTACAAAAATGCTGAATGCATTTTTACTGTTTTCTCGCAAATGAAACAACGAAATGAGCTGATATTTTCACAGGTTGGTTTTATTACAAATAACTTGATTTTTGCAAGGAATTGAAGCATTTACAGTCAATTTACCAATGTTCAGCTGGGACTTTTAGCATTGTAAACTCAGTTTTTTCCCCTAGTCCTTTGAAAAAAAAAACCCAAATAATCCACAGGCTTATTACTCAGGTGGGATTTGATCATTGCCATTTTAGAGCAGCTGTCTAAAATTTGGAACTTCAGTCAAACTTATAAATCTCCTTATGAGTAGGTATCCTGTCTGAAGTATGAGGTAATTCCACTGCAATCCGTTCTCACTTTATACACTTTGGCTCCATTGATTACAAAAAGCCAATAGAAAAGGTTTCGAGCTAGTTTGTCTTTGAGGATAAAGGGAAGAAAAGACAACGTTTAGATTTGCTTTTCGTTTTTCTTTTCTTTTTTTGGACATGCCTTTCAAGAATATTTTGCCAAAAGTTTTATCAGAATGGGAGATTTTTGAGATGTTGTTAGCAGGAGCCTTATTAAGCGATCCCTTTCTATTGTTCTCAGTGACGACAATAGAAAAGGACCCCTCACTGGGGTGCTCGCTAACATCTCAAAAGTCTCTCATTCTGTCATGAAAAATGCCCATGATGGAAGGACGAATTCAGCCAGTTTGAAAAAAAAAACACACTAAATGCCAGTTTGGAGCTGGATGTAGCAGAAACTACAAAGCATATGCGAACACAAAATGGTTTACCAACAGGACACTTTCCTTCACTTAACTCATTGTCCAGAAATAAGCGTCTTCATGACAGTAAACGGGAGTGTTTGGTTGTTGCAACGTTTTAATATCTTAAAATTGGATCCCGATGTTTGCTCAGAATTGCTAAGTGAGGACAAAATCATGACATCTTCTAGCGTCCAGTCAGGCTGGGCATCAAACTTAAATTCTGACACTCTGTTCACAGTTATCCTTGCACACTTTGAGCAAATAGAGTGACTTACTTTCAGATTCTGCCAGCCAGGATGGTTGTTGAGTCTGTCCGTTACGTAGTAGCGAAGACACTCAGCTAACCTAGCCATAAACTCCGTACCCTGGATTAGGAAAAAAAAACAATAGAGAGTAAGAGTTTGAAGACACTCAATTTCATAGAGGGATGGATTGAAGAATAAATGTTTACTGAGCTTAAATTATCTGCCGAGTCCATGGAGGGTCTTCCACGAATTTAGAAGTCATAAACATCTATTAGCAGTGTTAACGTATCAGAAGGTAAGAACTATGCCTGCCCCATTAACTCGGCCAAGCCCAAGCCCAAGTGCACTCAGGACAGCTAGTCCATGGACTGGTCAGTCCTGAACAACTGAGAGAGTCGGCCAGCTGTTGGCAGGAATTTGGCAGAGTCTTTTATGGGGGACGTCTCTTAGCTGTGCACCACACTAAATGGTGACTACATCATGCAACAAGCCTCATGAACAGTTTGTAAACCCACAAATATTTTTGTAATTTACAGATTTAAAAGTCATTGTCGATTGGGGATTTTTTTAAATATGGCCAAACATTGTGCCAGGGGTTGTTGACTTCCAACGTGAGGTAATTTGGGGATTTCGGGGACCGAAAAAACATCCCGACTTTTCTCGCAAGCATGGAGGCCCTTTTTCCAAGATGGAGGTCTGACATGTCTATTCATTCAGGGGTGTTTTCATTTTGAATGGGCACAGCTCAAAAATTCACAGGCTATAGTCTCAAAAATTAAAAGAAAGTTTAGGTGTCACCAAATATTTCGAATTTTGTTTCACCAGGCTGAGACACTTTGAAATGTTTGTCGACTGTTTTTGAATAAATACCATTTAACATTGGTTGTTAAACGGGTCGTATTTTATATGGTGTCTCCATAGAGACGTTTAGGATAGCAGAAAAAAGGTAACCAGTGAAAAATATCCAGGAGATGTGCACTGTCTGTGACTGTTTTTTCTACACTTTGCAGAGGGAATGAATTTTTTAAGCCATAAAACCTTCAAACTTTTTAAAGTGAACTCTGAAAGATTTTGAATAGTTGAAACAGATTACCAGTTATCACCCCTTCAAAACATCCACTGGACGTTAATATTTTTTGTGACCGGTTCCCTGCAAAATTTTGTTTCGCGAATTAAATTATTGAGTGTTAAATATATTTAAATTTGTTCAAATTGTACGGCCAGCTCGTTGAGGTTTAACCAGGCCCACTCCCTATTGGTGCACTGTCCTGCCCAAATAGCTTTTGCTGCAAAATTCCACAGTACACAAGACATGGGGTTTCCACACAATACCAGCTGTACAAACAGAAGAAACCCACGCATACAATGCTAGCCTAGAGGGTGTGGTACTTTGAGGCAGTCTGTGGTACCAGTGTATAGGAGGGATAAACTACAGACTGTTTTGACTGTTCACTTTATTTGATTTTATTTATTTACTCTGGTTGTGAAACCAAGGATTCTCAATAAGCAAACTTAATCACTGTACTAGCCAAGAACCCAATGGAGACATGGAGAAGACAAGAACCCCATGGAGAGAAGACGAGGAAGGACGTGTCAATTTCAGATGTGGGAGGAAAACCCCAGAGACCCACGCGATCAGGTAGGGACTGAAGACTCAATCCACCATGCCCCCGGCGGGTTTCGAACTGGTGTCCTTGAGGTGGAAGGCGAGGAAAGATACCACTCTGCCAAGCACATGTCTGTCAGCAAGTAGCAACATACACCAAAATATGATCACCACTATGAGAAACTTTGTACACGTTTGAATGGCAGATGCAGTGATTGTCAAATATGGACATGAGGAAACTGCAACTACTGTTCCAGTCCATTGTAATTAACGGATCCACTTACTGGTGTGATGCAGTTACTGTCAAAATGCTGCTGACTTGGCTTCGGGGGTGGTAGGTATCCTCCCTTGGAGAAGACCTCCTCTCGGATGCGAGCTATGTCAGCTTTCTTCTCTCTAAAAAGATATAAGCAGTAAATGAGATTGGCAATGGGATACTTTTGAACACTAGGTGGCAGCAGACATTGTTTGCGTAGTTCTGAGCATGCGCAAATTTCCGAGACCAATGGATTTACCAGGTAAGTCTGCTGCCACCTAGTGTCTCCAAAGTCTCCCATTATTACAAGTATGTTCTATAAGATTTGAATATCGAAAAAAAAAAGTAGTACTACTTGTCAAAATACTGGATGAATTCATTTTTTGCTCTGTCCTACACTAATGAATGATGACGCACTTTGTTGACCATTGTTTACCTTGTTTACAAAATGAGTGACCTTGCACATTCCGGCGCATTTCCTGGCAAGCAAGAAACATCACTGTACTCATAATTTAAACATAGATTCGAGTTGTCTAGAAGCAACCACTGAACAAATTTTGAGATGTGCCCCCTTTCTTCAGATCAAAATTTGATAAAAACTGTAAGGTGCTATCTCTCTAAAACATACTCTCCATAACACATCTGTACAACTGTGTAGTGTACGTACAAACGGTGTAGATGCATTCATCACATGATATCATACTGCAGGCTGACAACGCGCATCAATCATTCAAAATCACAGTCAGTGGATGACACTAAATGGTCAGACAGCAGGAGGGTTAATTGTGTACAGTGTACATGCATTCACCACATAATACCACATTGCAGATTGGCATAGTTTATGTAGTGTGTGTGTATATCATTCAAAACCACAGTGGAAGAGTCTAAATGGTCAGACAGTAGGAGGGTTGACTGTGTATGCATTGACCACATGATATTATAGCCTTGATCAAGGTCGTCCTTGCGCTTTTCCTTAGAAGCCCCGAGTTATTCATGCACGAAGTCTGTAAAGACGACACACACACACAGAAGGTCCATGCACAGATGTACTGAGTCCATGAGGACGATACATACGCGCACGTACATGCACGGAGTCTGTTAGGACAACAGCCTTGATGCTTTTGTAAAATGAAAGCTTGTTTTTTTAATTTCCCGTTGAATTTCCAACGGATTTTTGTATGCAAGATGTGGGCGGTTCATTTTATTTGGTGGCCAAACACAGGCTCGTAGCTTGGACCACACACAGGACAGAGCAAGGACTTTGACCCCTACAGTAACTTGTACACATGTGGTGGCGCATTTCATAGTGTATAGAGAGGTTGCGTGACCCCGGGAAAAGTTCATTTCGCAGCCATGTTGGGTCCAGCCATGTACAAACTCAATGGCTGACGCGTCGTCTGCTGAATGATTTCCAGCGTCTGTTTGTGCCCGTAGCATTCAAAAATGTCTCGGGTGACGTCATGTGAAACCTTATTATACATGTAGTACTTACTACTACACTATGCACTCTATAAGCTGGTTGCTTTGTGAAAAAATGGCATTTTCGAGGGAAATGTTGGATCATAGAGCAAGGATCACGGTTGTGACAGCAGGAGAGTTAAATGTTTGTCAAACAAACAGCACTGGTGACTGTAGAATTTCTCTTAGCTTCCCCCATCCCTTACCCCCAGACTTACATAGCTTCTTTAGAGGACCTGAATCGTCGAGATCTCTGCTGATTCATCTTAGCCCTTGGAGCAACTCCATCAATCGCCATATAAAGCATCCGTCTTGGCCGAATAATACGCATCAGTCTATCGATGTATGCAAAGATGTCTACCATCATCTCATCTTCATCCTTAGGAGCTGGTCTGGTAATAAACAAAATCAATTTAGGATATTCATTGAACAGTCTCAAACTTTTTTTACAATACATAATCCCTCCTAACCTTGGTAATATTTTCCAGCAATGCAACCAACCATTTGAAAGCAACTGCACATGTTGATTATGGTGACACAACTGTAAACAGAAGTAAATGTACAATGCAACTGTGTTCATTGTAACGTATTTCCCACATGATATCATAATCATATTGCAGGCTGGCATAATTTATCATTCAAAAACCACAGTGGACGATACCGAGTGGTCAGACCTACATGTTATTCATGAAGGAGGGTTGACTGTGTACAATGCATGCATTTACCACATTTTGCAGGCTGGCATAGTTTAGTCATCATTCAAAACCACAGTGGATGATACTGAATGGTCAGATGGTACAAGGGTCGACTGTGTACTGTGTCGACCTGCATTATACTATATCATATTGCAGGCTAGCATATCATTCAAAACCATAGTAGATGGTATTGAATGGTCAGACCATGGGAGGGTTGACTGTGTACTTTATAGATGCTAAACCACATGATAACATATTGAAAGCAGACATAGTTCATTTTGTAACACCTCTTCCTTTGATTCTATCTGTTGATTGGCCGTAAGTGTGTCACGTGGTGTTATGTGTTTTTACTCTTACAATGCACACCGACCAAAAGAACTATTAAACGGTACTATCCAACGATAGCCTAGCAGCCGATGTACTATCGAATGGTTACCCTGGCACCCTGACTGCATTGACTTCAAGCGTTGATTTAATTGAGCTGTGTGACAACCTCTAACCCAGTGAAACGATAAAATAATACGTACATTTGAAATACGATGTGAGAACGAAGGCAATCTATTAGTCTGGTACCCCTCTTTCTTTTTGTCAAGATTTCCTGTCAGATTTTATACAGTTGTTTGAAGATTGATTACTACATACGCACAGTTGTTTAACGAATATTACCACAAAAATGGATGACAATGAGGTGTTATAAAACAAATATTGACTGTTTTATCTCGTGGCGTAGTAAAACTAGTCACTCTCAGTGATCCTCCGCCTCGGGAAGATAGGCTGCTCCAGGGATCACCTCGAGTGACTAGTTTTACTATGCCACTCGAAGCAGTCAATACTTGTATACTGGTTCTGAGATGGCAACCACAAGTTCATTCAACACACAGAGCATTCAGACAGGTTCTTTATTTCTACGGTATTTCTTCATTGGCTGTGACGTCACTTACTTGTTTTCTGGATGGCAGCAGGGATGAATGATTCCATTCATATCCAGGTAGAGATTGTCAAATTCCACATCGTTAGGATTGGCTGAGCTGATGTCAATTGGTATTGTTACACCATTCACTTCCTTAGGCTGATGAGGGAATCGAGGTATTAGGTTATAAAAACTGTCCATTGACACTTTTACATTGGTTTTGGGTTTCGGAGTGTATTCATTCCCATCACCTAGTTAACCACTTCAAAAAATCTTTACTAATCCGCTGCATGATGTTATTTTTCGGAACTTCCCCTAGCAATTTTTGTGGGTGAAAATATCAATGTCACAACGAAACCCTGACTATAAGAAAGGAAAAACAACAAACGTGATCATAAAAATGCATGAGGATTTTTTGTTCTCTTGTGAGAAGTTTTGAAATGTCTTAGTCTTACTGTGACTAGCCACAACTGATAATTCATGAAAACACAAACCTGTGAACATTTGGGCTCAATCAATAAGCGAAGTCAGGAGAAAATAGTCAAATACTGTGCACACTTTTCAGCATTAAACACATTGTCCTTAATTTTGATTGTTACAATGAAATTAAAATAAGGGTCTAATACACATAAGGAAACAGTCGTTGAGTATCACGGATTATTAGTACTAGTAAAATGGCGAATGTAAAGGCTGCAGTTTTTTTTTTTTTTTTTTTTTAGTGGGCTAAAATTATCATGAGTACATCAATAGACCTTATGCATCAGCCGCCATCTTTGAGGTCAATTGCAGCATCAAACCTGCGTTGTAACTTTTTTGACCTCAGCCCGTTCCTGTACTAAATGCTCATAGTGACGTCATGCATAAGGTCTATAGACCGATTGCGCGATCTACGTCACGTGACCCCTGTTGGGTTAAAAATGTAAACACACACGTAATCCTCCATAGGAAAGGGTGGTACGGTACACGATGATTAATGCATTTAGTTAATTGGATCGAGGCTTTTTTTGCTCGAAATCTGTGAAACATATTCCAGAGTTTGTACCGAATACCTTCAAGTGGCTGAATAAAGCCAGTAAGGACAGATCCAGCAAGTCTTGAAAATTGTAAAAGTACAGTATAAATGTGCACGATGTGTACAGCGCACAACGGAACGTTAGGCCAGACGACTTAAAATTACGATTTAAATTAATGCCACACCATACTACTTTACATAAAGGGGCTGATTAACTAATTCATCGTTTAACGAATGTATAATCGACTGTTTTCGAACTCACTCTGTTTACACATATTTTTTCACCAGCTGTATGACGTCATACCCGATAGAGGGTCACGTGACCGCATGTAAACATTGTCGCGCAATCGGTCTATCAAAAGCCTTTTATTTCATCTTTGATACATTGAGAAGCCAGTCAGTAGGCGATTTTCCAGCAATTCCGTCAGTGTTGAGTTTTTGTAGAAATTTTGGCAATGTTTTGAACAGGGTATCACAGATTTGTTTTAAATCCGCTTCATCAGATTCAGAGTACCAACACATACCAGACTGGGGCACTAGTACGACTGAGTGATAACATGTCAAAATCTCAAAAAAGGAGTACAGCGCCCCAGTTCTAGAACTAGGCCTAGACCCAGTAACTGGGGTGCTGTACTCCTTTTTTGAGATTTTGACATTATCGGTCGTACTAGCGCCCAAGTCTGTGATATAAAAAATCCGCTTCGTCACAATTTTCCAAATATTTCACAGACTGGGGCGCTAGTAGTACGACCGATAATGTCAAAATCTCTAAAAAGGAGTACAGCGCCCCAGTTACTGGGCCCTGGGTCTAAACTAGGCCTTAGGTTAGACCCAGTAACTGGGGTGCTGTACTCCTTTTTTGAGATTTTTGACATTATCTGTCGTACAAGCGCCCCAGTCCGTGGTATAGTTGGAAAGTGCTGCGAAGCGGTTTTTTCTGAATCAGTTACAAAATTGCTGTGTGGCCTGGTATCCTTCGTTGACTGCGCAAATCAATATGCATGTCAGGGCATCAGCGAACATTAGCGCTACACAGCCTGGTATCCTGCGTTGACTGCGCGGAAAACAATATGAAAGTTAGTTAGGGCCTCAGCGAACACGCAATCCTTCCTTGCAGCGTTTATACACATAAGGAAACGGTCATTGAGTATCACGTTCAAAATGGCGATTCTAACGGCAAATTTGATATGCGTGATAGTGGGCTAAAAATCATCGATTTGGAGGACCAAAAATGATCAAAAATTACCAAAAATTAACTGCATTTTTTTTCACCATAAATACTTGGAGAAGCCAGTAGGCGATTTTCAAGCAATTCTGTGTCGAGTCTTTGTCGCAATTTTGACAATTTTGTAACTGATTCAGAAAAAAAACCGCTTCAGAGCACTTTCCAAATATACCACGGACTGGGGCGCTAGTAGTACGACAGATAATGTCAAAAATCTCAAAAAAGGAGTACAGTAACAGCACCCCAGTCTGCCAGTTGCTGGGTCTAGCCTTACATGCCTTAGGTCTTAGGATTATTTTTTTTTAAATTGACTTTTTGTTACTCAAAATGTTAAAACAAAATAAGTAGGAAAGACTCGAACGTAATTGATGACCGATTAAAGACTACGTACACCCAAGACAAATTTTCTGTTGGAATAAAAGTAACTCATGTATGTCGGAAATACACGATTAATCCTATGTGATTGTAAGAAACGTTAGTGCTGCCGGTATCATTTTACAGGAACTCACCTTTTCTTCAACGCAGTGAACTACGATGGATGGATATTTCTTACTCAACCACCTAAAGAATGCTGGAACTCCCATGGTGGATGGCCTAGCGTTTTAGTGCCTGATCCTGCAGTGAAATTGATTAGTCGGTTGATATTTCATGGGGTGAAATTAAAATGTTTAGATGATCGCGAGCTACAAAAACACAAGAGATCGACCACCAGACTGCATGCAAAACATAAAACAAACATGTACATGCACGCATGTGATCGGTGTGTGGCCGGTCGTGGGTAGTTTGAGTTTACAAAGCCTGCAAGAGGGCGCCCTATACAGTTTACGGCCTCCCCTCAGTCTGCACAAAAAACTTGACAGAATCGTGTACATTGGGTCACATAGAGGAAGGACCATCATGCTCCATGGTCAAATTACATGAAAGCTTCAAAAAAAAACAAAAAAAAAAAACAGTCATTGCATTTTAATGAAAATATCAGCAAAAATATTCAACATATGTTGACAAAAAAATGTAACAACAACTAAAACAGTCGCTACTCACTTTGAGCAGAAACATTTTTTCATGCTCAGTTTTTACAATTTTTCACAAGTCAAACAATGTTCCCCACCCAAAAACAAAAACAAAAACCTAACCCTTAAATCGTCACATCTCTACCTTCGGCAGGGACAAGTTTGAATTTTTCGGCTTCAGAGTGTCTGAATAATCGAGTGATTACATGATCTAAACATGCAAATAACAATTATACAACCAAAAAAATAAAAGCAAAATCACATGCCTCGATACTAAGTAACAGCTTGATTTATTGAGGCTCGTTTAGCCCATGAAGTGGCGTCGGCTCGGCCTTGGCTCCGGGCACTTTTTTGAAGTTCCGTACATACAAAAAATAGGCCCATACGTTTTCAAAATTACCGACGGTGCCTAAGCCGGGCCCAACTTAAAGCCGTGGTTTCAAAAAGGGCCTATAATTATTCAACCCATCTTGTTGTAACCACATTCTCGGAATCATTGTAATCTACATAGCGCCCTCTAGTGAAGTGATATACAGGCAACGTAACGTGACCCTGAAGAAACAACACACAGGGAGATAGGTCTACCGTTTCACATTATAGCCTTACATGGCACATTCTACACTGGGTGATTCAATCTTCCCATGCCCTGTATTGAAGAACTTGCGTTGTCTCAGTGTCCGTTTTGTTGGTTAACTTCTCAAACCTCGACAGAGGAGTTCTGCCGCCCTAAATTTCGATCATTAAAAACTATGATTTACGTCATAATTGGTACAATGTTGTTTGGCTGCAAAGGGCAGTAGTATATAGAGACCTGTATATCATTATTGTTTTCGGAGGATTCCCATAGTATAATTTTTAATATACACATCATACAACATGACATGAAATTCGGTGGTCACATTTTAGTGGAAAAAATGGTTGATGTATTGCTAGGTTAATGTCGGGCTTATGTCGCTGGTGGACATCAAAATAAGCAGCGTTGATTTCATTGATTTTTGGGGGTCTACAATTTCTTCTATATCCTCCACTCTGACCGTACTTCAGATGGAAATATTTCCCTTGTGGATTGGTACTGCACTGTACTTTATAATCAGCGCGTTTCAAACTGAGACATATCAATAACACAAAAATAATAACATGCGAATCACCAATGTAGTTTATATACGGACTTGTCAGCAGTGATTTTTTTTTTTTTTTTTTTTTTGGGGGGGAAGTAAACTTTGCTATAAAGCAGGTCCAGCTGAATGACAAAGTAACCCATACTTGATTGTAAAAAAGTGCCATGAAAGAAGCGGAATTTTTCCCTCAATGATGTTTTTACAATTCCACCTGCTGGGTGGCAATGTGATGAAATTTTGCCACAGGGAGCGTGTTCACAGAAACCCCCTTTGCAGCGACTCATTCTTTTTTTTTTGAAAGAGGGGAACGAGCTTTATTACGAAGTTGCTTAGTGTCTGTCATAGCTTGGTTACTCATCATTACCACTTTAAATAGTCACTGCCATGAAACTGGTCACATCTTTTATATGGGGGCATTTGCCTCAGAAATCTTGATAAAGAAATGCTTGACGACTAATCAAACTAGATGTTGTTATACCAGTGTATATCATGAATGTTGCAACCAACCAATAGCTTGTCTGAAAATGTGACTTCATATTAAGAAATTTCCCATCGAGTTCGTGAAACTAAGAATCCCCATTTCAAAAACAACACTTGAAGGCCGAATGAAATGAAGGATTGAGCCAAATTTCCATTATTTCTATGTATACTTTGAAGTCCCATAATGACAATGTTCCACACTACTCCAATCAGCATTGGTTCAGGCAGACACTGTGGTACCGGTAGTCATTTCACAAACACATATCCAATTATTGCACATTATTGTCCTCATTTATAGAAAGTTTTACTTAAAGAGTCTGATAAGACATCGGGACCTCCCCTCCCTCCCCCACTCGCTCCCTCTACTCTCTCTTTCATGCCAGCAGCATCATGTGCCGTCCATCGACACAGATTGCCGCTGTAAATACTGAACGTTCGCCCCGGTGTAACCTGGCACTCGAGCCGTATGCTCCTTCGCTTGAACCCCGGACACGGTGAGCATCATTGCCATTCATTCGGTCCGGATCGTTTATCGCTGCCTCGCAGGCATACACCCACCCACAACCGTCCCAGTTTGGATCCAAATCCCTTGAATATGAAATACCTCGCCACCACCCTGGGGACGTTAGGGCTACAAATCGGACAGCAAATAATGTACTTATTGAAAACATGGCATTAGATTCGCCGACAGACAGACTAACGCAGAACGCTTTTGCTCAGCTGCGTGCTCAGATCGTATGACAATGAAACTTTGACTTCACCAAATGGCCCCTCCTATAGCGAGTCGCTTTACAAGAAACAGTTTTGCCAGTCCAACCAGCCTTATTAAGTCAATACCTTTAAAAAATACATTTCAATGGATGACGATTGTGCCGTAGAATGATTTAAAAAAATGTATTGATGAACAAAATGATAAATCTAAACCTCAAACCTTACTTATTGTAAACTTAGTACCAGAACCTATTGTTCCTTGAAATATTACCACCCGCAAGTTCAGAATAAGTACTTATGATGATTATTGGTACTAGTTTAACGCTATACGGCCACACATTGCTAGTACGTGCGGCGCCACATCATTGTGTGTCAAATGTATTGCCACTATGGTATACCACGGTACGCGCATTTTGGACACATTACTTACATGAATGTGATGAAAACATAAATACATGTTTTTGAGAACATTGCAGTTTTACATCTTAGTTGAATAAATGTGGGGTTACAGCTTCACTACTATGTCACTCATCTTTTTTTAAAGTCTAAAAAAAAATGCATGGGTTTTTAAGTACCAGCACATTTGAATTTTTCTCACTGATGTTCATTTACACATCAGCCAATAATAAACCCAACTGCGCCAAAATTAAGGACGCGATGTTTACAAAATAACATACGAGTGTGTTCATAAAAACTAACAGACAAGTTGCCATGGAATCATTTTTGTAATTAATGATAAACGTTTTACTTTGATCTGAACTTATTGCGCTCTTATATTCTTGACATGATAATAGCATGACCGTAGAACTATACTCCTTTTGGACAAAACAAAACAGCATTTCTTCGAAATGTTTTAAACCTGTACGAGTTACAATCTGACGATAAAGATGCACTGGTAGTTTATTTGAGAAGTCAACATAGCAACGCCTCACCCCCCCCCCCCCACCACCATCCAACAATCTTGGAAGAGCATCCCGTCTGCCTTTCCGGCACAGACAATTTATCTTAGAAATTATACCACCAATCTCCCCCATTCATGGTGAAAAATCGAAGTCCAAATTTCCTAATACGAGGCCCAGATATTTGTTCGGAAATGATGATAGCCGTGAAATAAAAAGGAAATACGACCCTCGCCGGATCGTAATGAAATTTGTGGTTAATGGGTAACTTATAGAATCAGACGTCACAAGATGAAGATGATAAGGAGAACTGGAGCACTAAAGAGTCTTTCATTGAACTCGGCTTTATTTTGTTTTTGTTTTTTTAGTGTTTTTCTTTAAATAACGGGGATTATAAAATAGAAAAGTTAGATGTATTACATAGACCGCAATATATTTTGTCTTTATGGCAATGTAGTAAGTTCATTACACCGAAGTTCATTACACCTTAAGTTTGTAAAGAGATTATTCATGTTCAGTAAACACATCAAATAGATTATTATTTACCATTCTCACTTAAATTCGTCACTTTTAGTTGACACAAAACAACGACGACGACGACGACGACAATGACAACAACGACAACAACTACAATAGCAACAGCAGCAGCAGCAACAACAAAGACAACAACAACAATGTAAGATTCTGCTTTAAACACATCATGTGAGACTACGACCTTTGGTACTGTATAAAACCACAGGCCTGTTAGTGTTGGGCTTTTGAACCTGTGTGAATGAACTGGCAAGGGTGGGGGTTTCTTTGTTTCAGAAACTACGCCTCCCGATTCATAGGAGGTGGCGTGGGTGGTGGGGGGGGGGGGGGGCGGGGGCAAGAATACATACCACCAGATTGCAAAGGGTACCATCTCGAAAGAGATCATGTCATACAAAATCTGTAGCTTCTCTGTTGCTCATAGGTTTGAACGACAAATAGCACTTACAGCTTTATTAACACGACCATTGTTTTTAAACCATGACTTATTGGGATGTGTTTTTGTCAGCTGTGTCCAAAACCTATTTCTATTTTTGATCTGATAGACTACTATGGTAAAAACCATCTTGTTGGGTTTGGCGGCTACGGCTACGAATGTTGCTAGAGGATGTTGCTATAAGGACATAATATCAAAGCATGATGACACAGCGATCCAGCCGTAGCCATAGCCGTAGCCGGACACAGCCTAGCCGAGACTGGAAGCTCAAAATAGTCTGACCCCTTTATGATTCAATTTGGCTGTATAGAATCAGTGCTACTGCACCCAGGGAACACAACGAAGCTGATGACCCGGCTTATACTCTATATAAACCAAGCGTTGGCTACAGCCGATAAGGCACAACCCCTGTTTGGATAATTTATACCCTCATCTTTTTACCAAACGAAACTATGATAAATCAACTAGTTCTTTCTGATTTGTTAGTCGTAATTGGCCCGTCTAATCAGTGGTATAGTCAAGGGGAGAAAATGGGGCTACTACCCCTCAGTGGAACATCTTGCCCCCCGTCAGCCTGGATACCGTGAAATTTGCTATAATCAGGCAATTTGAACTGAAATTGCCCCCTCTAGAAATATCTGTGCCCTCCATTGCCCCCCACCCCCTTGCAAAAAAAGATGCTGGCTACGCCACTGCGTCTGACATACCTTCATACTTAATTAACACAATTGTGTGTGATAGCCTACTGTACAAGTTCTTCATTGTGCGCCAGTAAATATAATATTGCATTAAGCTTGTATTCATATTTAGCAATAGCAACAACCAATCCAATAATCCTTTAGTACACATAGGAACTGTTTAATTAGTTGAGCGGTTCCCATGATGCATGATTCCCCCGAGTCCTGACAAACCTTCAAATGATCTAGCAAATAAATCACCAGCCGGTAACCGAGTCTATCCCAGTGTAAATATGGACAAATCCAACTTAAACAAATCGCGGTTTACAGATTCGTGTCTGGATCCAATATTAAACCAACCCTGTTCCCATTTGTTGTTTTGCTCTTATATGGATTAGTCGTACGACGTTGCTGCCTTTAGGTGGCGTACCGTCACGCGGTAAGACGATGTTGGTTTAGTCATCCGCAGGTATGATTATAAGGGAGGAGACGGTTTTCAATGTGGAACTTTGTAACGCTAGGTGGCAGCAGACTCGCCAGGTAAATCCAAGCACAGACATTATAACACTGATAGGTATTATCATGTCAGTTGGTAAATCTATTGTTCTCGGACATATGCGCATGCTCACAAACATTATGGTGTTATACTAACAATCAAGTTTGTGTTTGTCAGCTCATTTCATAATCATGCATCGCCGGTTTCCTTTTTATATACTATTATTTAACTTCTTTGTGTACAATTCTTTATTCTGGTTGAATTTCGTTCCAATTTTCATTATCTTGCTTTTGATTTTTAGTTTGCATGTTATTTGATTACATTTTTTTTGGTATATCATAGATGAAAATGTTAACCATTTGGTGCTGATTATTTTTATTTTGTTAGTGAGCTTCGTTTTAGATTTGTTATTAACGTTTGTTTGTTTGTTTGTTTGTTTGTTTGTTTGTTTGTTTGTTTGTTTGTTTGTTTGTTTGTTTGTTTGTTTGTTTGTTTGTTTGTTTGTTTGTTTGTTCTTGTTTTTGTTGAAACTTATGTTAATTCTCAGTTTATCAACCTCTCATTCGTTAAAGAGAGATAATTTCATTAAGTCGAGCTGCATGAATAAAACACCAATATTGGAGACACTATTTATGTGTCCAAAATAATTATTCGTAAAAATATAACGTTTCTTTAGTTTATTTTCGTCGACCAATCATATCTTTAAATGGTGTTCATAACATTGGTATGATTAGAATTATAAATGTTCACAAATTTGCACAAAACTTACAAGGTATAAAGATGGTCATGGTGAAAAATCTTCCATTGAAATATTTTTTGCCGGAAATGCTATAGTTACTTGAGAAGTTCTGAAAAAAAAGAATTTCAGGCAAATCTAATGTTTGAAAACAGTGAAAATAGTGATGGGGCTGTCGCTGTTTTCTCGTGATTCCAACGACGGATGGCGCTTCAACTTTCACAGGTTTGTTATTTCATGTTAGGTCACACAAAGTGTGGATAAGGTGCTTAAACTCGTTACATATATTGTTCACCAACTTAAACGGCTAATTTGGATGGGTGTACATCCAACGAACTTGTTCTGAATTTCATGGGCACTCTTCATCACAATTTTCCCCCTTCATTTTCTTTTGTAAGATGAATTCGATTCATTTCAGTTTATTATTCACTTGACAGATTTACTTGACAGTAGTTAAAGGACTAGGGCCTAAAATAGACGTGTTTACATTACAAAACAATTAGAAATCATAAGCGATAAACATCACTATACATTTTGGCGGATTACCTGTTTGTGGTAAGCGAACCGTGGTAAGTTAATAAATAGCATTTTGTAATTATTGACCCTCGCATGTGGAGGTCTATCTTAAAATGTGATGTGCGTACATATGTAGATGACAAATCATATTATAAGGAGACTGCCGATATTGATGCGATAATTGCATCCATTAAACATGATTATCTCGGCTTTACATCTGGGTTGATGTATACTGCAATAACACTGAGATCCCGCTTCGCCAGCTTCGATTTCTAGTAAAATATTCCGCGGATTTTGTCTCATGGTCGACACGGGGAAGACGGGCCGCAAGATCGGTGTCTGTATCGTGACTTTGTGAGAGAGACGCATAATAATAAGGGAGCGGGTCGTGGATCCCTGACACTGGCGCAACTTCTTTACAGGTAAGAGTGATGTGGAGACACGTAGACCACATGGATCAGGGGGATGAAGGCTATCGTCGTATCGACCGTGGGGGCGCCCTAGGGACTGGGATCCGTGCGCGTCTGGATCAATCACTGATGAATTATTCCAAAAGTTTTTTTAAAAATGTTGGGAGTTTTTTTCCTTGGCTCCTTGGTTATTTGTGGTTTTTAGGAGAAGAAATGAATTCAGGAGGGAAATGATTAGAGATCATAGATGTCGTCTGTTTCATCATCCACTCGAAAAGGCTCGGAGTGAGAAGGCAAATCGATCAATGTTATGTCGAGATGGTGGTGGGGGTGCATACTATGCGTTAACGATGGTTTAGGGATTGGGGGTGTGGAGGTTTGGCCGTGATGGGGGCACAGAGTCATGACGTCACACTGTGAAATTGACTTCATGAATTATGCATCAGGGGTGTGATGCATACTCATGAGCTTGAAGTAAAATACATATATAAAATTATATAAAATTGAAATACCTACCGCTGCTTAGGATAGGAAAGCCACCTACAAAAATGCATACTGATAGGAATGCATAAATCAAAATATCAAAGTTCGTGTGATAAATTTCCAGCCAAGAATTAAATTTATGAACTTCCACAGTGACAGCTACACTACTATGTGAGTGTGTGCCACAATGTTAACCCGACTACTCGTCTTGTTATGACACCAGGGGTCGAGTTCACAAAGCACTCAGATTCATCTGAAGATGAGTTGCCAATATTACCATAGTGACTTGCAGTATTGTGACATCACACTTAGAAAATAGTCTAACCAGCAGAAGTTAGTTAACCCGCCCCCTCCCTCCAAAAAAAGGAGCTGCAGCCCCGGCTGCGGCTTGATCCATGTTAACACGCGTGGAAGCATGGCATGTCTATTTAGCAAGACGCTTAGCAACAGCTGCAGCCGCCAATTCGGACTCGGCCCCACAGCCTCACGAAATTGAAAACTGCACGCCGGCTCTCTCAACAGTAACACGGCAAACATTATACAAACAAGCGTAAGCCTTTTGAACACAGGGGAGAGCAGAAGATAAACTGGGCGCGATATGAACACACCCTAGATGTCATAATAGAGTAGCCTAATTTGTTACACAGGACCTCCGTTTTTTCGCAGGTCATATGTCACAGTGCTTTAGCTTTACACTGTGCTTACTGGATGATCTGTGCGTATTGGATGATGTACAAGTCTACATCACATACGAACCTTGTGTGGACCAATTTTGAGTTTTTCGTTGGGGAAAAGGGTCGCACAATATGAGTGGCACAGACACCAATAACTTAAACAGTTCATACCACCATAGAAAAATGACCTTGCTCAATGATAACACTACAAGTAATAACTGGCTGCCACCAAGTCACCGGAACAACGCTTGGTGACGGTTCAATTATACTAATAAGGCAAACATTTCAAAAGCAAGTTCATTTCCATAACATTCATTTCCTGAGACATTTAACCACATCATGGCAATACGCTCGATCAACTCTGGTCTTACCTAATTGTTTTCACTGAAGACCCCTGTTAATAACACACGCTATGCACAGGAACAATTAATGGCTTGCTCTCAATGTTATAAATATGGAGGCTTTTTGAAAGGGAAGGGGGAGAAATGGTGAATGAAAGCCACAATTTAGCCAGCACAATGGGTGGACGTGTGCAGTGCAACATCACCAAAGGCAAGTTGCTTAACGGTTGAGGTGGGTTTGGGGTGATGCCCCCGGGCGAGACCTCTCAAGGCTACCGCGACAATATCAGGAAAACGGATTGCTAGGTGCCGGCCACGTGTCTGCTAAATAACAAAACAAAAACAAAAATACAGAATGTTTCACCTTATAAACTAATGGTGTTTTGTCGGCAGTCATCGCACTTTGTGTCGTTTTGTAATAAGTGTGTTCGCCTTTTTTTTTTTTTTTTTGGCTGGTATACCGCAGTTTGTTTGCAGTCGAATGGTCATCGTTACTTTTGAGCAAATCTAAAGATGATTTCTGGATAATATTTTTTAATTCAACTCAAATAAGAAACCAAATTGTTTATTAATAAGGAGCGTGAATAGCAATCTAGAAAACATTCCTTTTCAAGGGCACTGATATGTTAGACTGATTGCACACCGAGGGTATTTTCCAAACCTGGGGTTGGGCTCCGGCTCCAGCTCCAGGCTCTGTGATGTGCGAACCACAAATGCACGAAGGCTGCTCCAAAGTTGATAACGGAGTCTGAGCCCAAGTCCATGTTTGTAAAAGGCCCTTATATCAGGTGGCACAAACTTCGCCGAAGTGAGACGATTGTTATCTAATATGGATTTTGACAATTAAAATATATCTCCTTATAAGCACAAATTATACACAAAATCGTTGACAGATCAATGTACGCCATCCAGTATTTGTTAAAAAGAATGTGACCAACTATTAGGTAAAATTTGATGAAGATGTTCAAATTGATTGCATGAAAATATGAGATTGGAGTAGGCTACTCTTTCAAAAGCCGATGATGTATTACTCAATGTGTTTTTGAGATTGGTGGGAATTAGAAAACGTGTTGAATCGGGCGTGATTTTGCGGGACCGAGTTGGCGTGAGTCATGATTGAGAATTGCCGCAAAGGGCATTTGTAGGTTTACCGCGTTGGTGCATACGAGTTGTCCAATATTAACCTACATTTGTACCGGTTCGGTGAGGTACGAGTTGACCTGTTTATGCATACTGTAGAACAGCAGTTCACATAACAGATACACAAGCATTGGCCATAAGAGGAATATCTGACAAGTTACATACATCACGAACAATTTACAATGCTTGTAAAGTGTAAACGTGGTTATTTCAACTCGTTTGCGGCTGCCTACCTCGTTTTTCATATGAATAAACCAAAATAATAATAACAATAACAACAATAAACAAGCAAACGATAATATGGTACTGTATAATACGTAAAGTTTAGTCACATAATACGGAAAACATAAAGTTACAACAGAAAACTAAATATGGCGAGACTTTTTGGGACGCTGCCAGCAGACTTACCAGGTACATCCATTGTTCTTGGAAATGTGTGTATGCGCAGAACTCGTAAACAATGACAGCTGGTAAGTCTGCTGCCACCTAGCGTTTCAAAGTCACCCATTGGCAGAAAGGGTACTACTACTACAAAGCAAGACAATTTTCACAGGGTAGATTTTATAATGAGTGCAATAGGATGATTTTGTAATGGCTGTAAGTTGTTGAGTAAAAGTGTTCAATGGATCCCTTACAGTTCTTTGTGCATAAAGAGAAATCGGTGAATGGGGTAATAACTAGAATGCTTGGAGTGCGAAATAACATCGAATACAAATAATTACATATAAATAGCCTATACCATTTTAAAGGCGGAATTTCCCCTCGAAGTCAACGCCAGTAAACAGTGTTCAAAACGTCACGTCTGTTATTGTTAAAACAAACTACTTGAAGTTTCATTTTCAACGACTCGTCTTGTTTTGGACCGTCTGTACCTGAAGATGATCACAAGCAATAGTGCTTGATCAACGGAGCACTTATTCTCGACAAAACAACACCACTTCTCGTAACGAGTGGACGTACTCATCGAACAGATAAGACTGAGTAAACTGCACCAGCCACACAAGATCCTTTACATAGAAGCGTACTTGTGTGCTGGAGTACGGCGGTCCTCACCGGCACACACCGGCAGCAAGGCAGTGCTTTAACTCCGGCAACTCCCCCAAGTGGATAGTGCTCCATAAAAAAAAATCTCCAGACAAAAATACCCTGGACGATAATAGAGACTGTCAACTTTCTCACTTGAGTTTCAATTGGCTTGGGAGACTCAATCGGGCCGCGGTACAATAATGTTTTTTTTTTCTGACTAGACAATGCTGTGAGAATTCATACCTGAAGGAAATCCGATTACGCTGTGTGATGTGAAGTGGACATGTTTGCCTCCGTGGTTTTTAGTTACCGGCACGTTCAGGTATTCCCTACGGGTGCAGCCCTCTCTCTGTACCCATCACGATCCCCCTGTTGTTCCCGTTGTTGTTTTTTTCTTACGCGTCCTTTGAGAGGTGTCCCAAACCCAGATTAAAGAAAACCCTTCGGTCTCTTTAAAGTTGATGAAGTAATCAACGCAAGGATTGTCCAGTAGGACTCGTTAATTTAGCTGTGTATATGGGCTGAGGATTAACAGTAACCTGGAACGTGGAAATGAATCGTAATTGGAAAATACTGAAGAAACTTCAGGATCTTTAAGTAAAAGACACAGGACCTTCAGACTTTATGGTAAAATATATACATGTACTGCTTCAACATGTAATCTATGATTTTTTAATGACCCATTAGAAGTTACGTCTTTCTTTACCAAGGATGGCGAGAGGAGGGCGTGGCTTGTTCGGTTACGACTGCAACATTGGTTGTTATTTTGACTCAACTTCTTGTCTGTATTATATTTCCGTCCCATAGTGAATCACTTTTATAAAACACCCTTCATCCATTTTTCTTGAAACTCTCTGTGATCTATAATCATCTTTCACCTTCCAGGAAACTTCCATTAAGACCGGGTAATAGTATCTTGCTTGGATGACAGTTTGTGAAAACTATTCGGCATACAAATTAGCCATTCTATAGGGGGGAACTGAATTACTTGATTAAAGTTGATTTTGTTAAAACAATTCTACAAGTGATCTCTGTTACTTCGGATTGTATTGATAGAAGTAAAAATCCGGAATCATTTTTCGCTGTGTGGTTCTCAGCGCAAGCCTTCCACGGATTATGTCCGACCCATTGTGTCCAGTGACAAAAATTCTCTGACCTTTTGTGTCTGACAAACCATTATATCCGACACATCGTGTGCGACACACCCTAATGTCTGATACATTGTGTTCGACACACCATTATGTCCGACCCATTGTGTCCAATAAACCATTCTACCCAAACATGGAGAACACATTGCGTTCGATAAAGCTTTTCAGACTAATTGTCCATTTCGACATAATGTGCGCAACACACGTCCCTTTATTCTGCAAATTAAAAGAGAATTATTAAACAAAAGAGGTTTATCTTCAACAGCGTTGTTCGTGGAAGTCCGTTTCGCGCTGTTTCTGCTAGCCCTACTTTAGTCTTCCGGAACTCAATCAATAATGTCCCCAAATGACAGTTAGTTAAACAGTTTATCACACGTACGCAGTGTGTACACAGAGTTTTGCGTGCATAAACCACTGAGTACGTGGAGGAAAGCAACGTTCTCATTACACCATTCATCATCGTGTGTGAGAAACCTAGTCTCCTCCTCAAGATGCAACCAGGCCTCATTACTACCACGTTTATGATCAATCCAATGATTGACTATTATCAATCAAGGTCTACAGGCTGCTTTGATTTTTAATCAAGCTGGGGGGGGGGGGGGGCGCTGGTCAACAAAACGTGTCTGCTGGATGATATACCTCTATCAGTGACATTGGTCGCGTCGTCATTTGTTGAATTGTAATTCACCTGCAGAATATCTACCAGGCTGTGTCTTATAGCCACTTTAATATGTACAGGCTGGACATTTGTAAAAAAACAAAAACAAAACATTAACAACAACAACAACAAAACAAGAACAACAAAACAACAACAACAACAACAACAACAACAACAACAACAACAACAACAACAACAACAACAACAACAACAACAACAACAACAACAACAACAACAACATCGACAGCAACATCAACAACAACAGCAACAACAACA
The DNA here is from genome assembly GCA_911728455.2 of Marthasterias glacialis. Lineage (NCBI taxonomy): Eukaryota > Metazoa > Echinodermata > Asteroidea > Forcipulatida > Asteriidae > Marthasterias > Marthasterias glacialis. The sequence goes on along the minus strand of OU452219.1, from coordinate 26,753,227 downwards.
ACAACAACAACAACACCAATAACAACAGCAACAACAACAGCAACAGCAGCAGCAGCAGCAACACCATCAACAACAACACCAGCACCAACAACAACAACACCAACACCACATCCACCACCAACAACAACAACAACAAAAACAGCAACAACAGAATCACTTTTCATTTTATAACAGGCCATAGGTCATCTTTTACCAACAAAATAAAAAAAGCTAAAACTGCATATTTAAGTGTGTAATTCTAACTATGTACCAGCAATCAGTTTGTAAACCAATTACATGTAAGTGAATAGGTCTACTGCGAACAAAATATCGGTTTTAATTTCATATTATGATTACAAAGTACACGTGCGGTTCATCAACCTGTTTGTTTACCTTGGCAGCTCCTATGGAGTTGTTTTAAAATTAGTATTTAAATTGGGGGAAAATATATTTGTTACTTTAAAATGTTGAATAATATTGGTGTATACGCTGAGTTAACGGTAGTCGTTTCGTAAAATGTGGTTAAAGGCAATGTATACCTTTGGTAATTATTCCAAAAACTAATGACCATAAAAGCTTACTTAGTAAAAAAAGAAGCACAGGAGAGCTGTTGATAGTATCCCCTTTGAAGTCATGTAGTTTTAGACAGAAAGCAAATGTTGAATCTGAGAAACGGTTCATTCATGAATCGTTACTCGCATAATGAAAACCATGCAGTTTCAACGTTTTCGGATCCTTCTGCGTGGAAATAACCGCTCTAGATTTTCGCCGACATCTCAAAAACGACACCGTCTCTTGAAACATAATTTTCACAGATTAGTTTTATGGCATATACATGTATCTACAATTATATAGGATTGGAGCAAACGGTTCCAAATACCAAGTATCCCTTTCCTTTAACTTAAACATGATAAAAACCTGAAGGATAAAATGCACGCTGTTCTCCACAGAAAGAGTGCAAGTTTTTAATCCCCAAACTATGATGTCCTATACATACTATCAAATAGACGGCAACATGGTACAACAATTATTTTTTTATAAATTACATTAAATAATTGACAACAGTTCTTGTTCACTTAATTCTGTCTTTACACAATTAGCAAACCATAGCGTTAATTTTTCTTTTGGACGACCAGCTAAAAATCAAAACCAAAATGTGTTTCAATTGGTATTAAAAAAATGCTTTGACTTCCTATTTTGATAGGTATTTCCCACGTATTCGCAACTCCGCCGATTGAAAAACTAAAGACACGGATATTCATGGGTGTCAGCAGAATTTGTTTTGGCGGGAAATTAAACAACAAAGCAGAAGAGGGTTTCCCTGGCAACTGGGCATTTATAATTGCATCATGATGATTTAGATGAACAAATATTGGTTCTGATCAGTGGATTGTTTGTCTTACCTCTTCGCTGCCGATCGATTTAAATGATTTTGGATGTTTGAACGGGAATGAGCAGGGAGTTTTTGCTTTTTTTTCGGTTGCTGGAGTACACGGTCAACAAGGAGCTCTTAGTTTTATCACCAGTCAAAAGTATCAGTCTCGAATTAAATTAATAAGACGGTCAGACTGAGAGTCATGTCCTGTTGACATTTGTTTCTGCTTTTGTGTTTTATGTCTCTTTCAGTGAAGATAAAATATGACTTTTGCCATTCCAAGGACAAGCAATTGGGTTGGCATTGAATTTCTTGTTAATATTAATGTACGCTCAACTTCTCAGGGTTAAGAAGCGTCACGTAGATAGTCACCAACACGTTGTTGTCTTGACCACACTTAGGAGTTTACAGAAGGTTTCGTTTTCAGCAAAGACAATTGAAACAATCAACTACACAAGACAAGTTTAAAACGTTACTGGTTGCTAGAAATAATGTTTCAAATGTTCACGATTGTGTATACTTGCACTAGATTTGTCCACGCGTCTGGCGATGTTTTTTTTATTTTTTTTATTTTTTTTACGAAAATCAGTAAAACATTGTACCCATATTATCTTCATCAAACACTATAGCTGTTTGTGTGTGCAAGTCTAGACACTGAGTATACCGATACAACATTGGCTAAACAATGACTTTGGCTAAATCACTGATTCTGCTTTCGTTTTAATTAAACAATGCAGACGAAGCCAAAAGCAAAATCCATAGCCATGCAGCCCCAAGTAGTTTCTGCCAACGTGTTTTACCCAAAGTAGGTCGACAGCATTTCATTTATAACTAAGTATTTAGATTTACATTCTGATGTGTTTACATCCATTTTAAATATTAGTTTGAACATTTGATGTTGACACGACGTACGATCATGAACTCTTGCATTGACCACCGCGGTCTCTCTTCGTCCCCCCCCCCTCTTTGCCTCAGACATCTTTGTTCATTGGGGTCGCACGTTTTACCGAGTGCTTAGTAAACGAACAATCCAATCACCCTACCTTCTTTGTTCTGAAACATTGATTTAACACCATCACGCTCCCTAAAAAGTCAACCAAGCCGCCAGTGTCCCGTAGATTTGCTGTTTAAGAGCCAAGACAGTGTTTGCCGATGATAACAATAATACAAATATTAATAACACAAAAGCACACAAGAATAAATGTTGTTGAGGTCTAGGAGCGGTTGTTTAGTTTCATCAAGTACGGCGAAGAGCGTTTACTTATCGGTTCTTTCTGTAATCCGCTGTTAGTTGTCCGTAGACAAGTGGACAAGCAAGGACCTTGTCGGTTAGCACTGTAAACTATTCTCTCAGAATCCAAGGCATTTGTAGTTTACTTGTAGTTTACTTTGTGTTTGCCATACACACACAAATGATATACTCTTCCTCTATTATGAGTAAATACTCTTAAAACTGCGAGTGCTCGATAAATCGCTGTTATGGCGGCCGGTAAATGGTTCACTCTAAAGCAATATTGATATGCATTCTTTTGGTTACCGGTACGAGCAGAATCGAGTAAGTGTTCTTGTTTACGGACTTAAAACCTTCATAGTTCTCTCGATTGTCTATTTTCTTTTTCTTTTTTTAACGCCAATTTTGTGGTAGGCTTCAAATGGCTGAAAATCTATTCGAAAACGGTTGCAACATGTGCCCTTAACTTGACCATAACGAGTATTGCAGCATAACGCTTGTTCAGTAAAAGCGTCCAAACTCAAAGCAGTTCAGTATAACCGTCTTAGAAATACCAGCAAAAACCACCAACAAAACAGAATAGTTGTCTGACACGGATTACATTTCACCAAGGTTCGACAGGTCCTTGTAATAGTATAGTTGTTAAAACAAAAACTTATTGCACAGGTTTCAATCTGAAAGCTCACTTGTTAAAAAGTTTATACCACAGTATCAATCCACCAGAGAAATGGCCCCGCCTTTAATTAGTAAAGTCGAGAAAATACCATTCGAAAGACACCTCAAATGGAGGTTGCTTCTTATTTTGATTGCAGGAGTTGAAAAAGCACCAACATAAACGCACACAAATCCTTGACAAAACCTAAGCCGTTTTGCCATTTTGAGAGTTGATGCATGCCCTTTTTGAAAACAAGAGAATCGGAATGAATGTACTCTTTCCAAACAGCAAAATGGTATACTTATTCCTTTAACAAACGGCAAAAATGCTGTGATCTATTTACATTATCAAGGTTGAAAGTTAAAAACAATATAATTTATTTATTTCTATTAAGCAAGTTGCATGCAAAATATATGTTCAGATGCGCATTACAATGAAGCAAATTGAAGCAACACGGCTGCATTTAATGGATGCAATAGTACCGAGGTTTCAATATTCAAGTAGGTTACAGGTGCTTTCTGCGCTAAAATTTGCAATTATTGACGAGCCAAACAAAAGCCGTTAAAATCCACCGTATTTCACGGGTCACTGAAGGGGAGTTTACCAATTCTAAAAAGGGGAACAGACACCCGCGTTCTGGTCTGTTAGGTCCATGGGCTGCTGTAGTAGACATACTTCTGTTTTTACTCATTTGGATTTGTCAGGAATTGATCAAAATGTGATCAAATTCCCTCTCTTCTGTTAAGCGTTTGTTGGAAAGACCGGAAACGTCCACGCGTTGGACGGGAGAGAATGGTGAACGCGTAGGGGGCGCTATCGATCCAGTTTACACGCTGACGTTGCGTACAGTGTATAGTTCCCATGAGGACTGGCATGGGATGAGACAGATCCACCGAACAAATTGGCAAATGCGATCATATAGAAGCTGAAAGCGATCTAGACGATATGAAATCTATTGGGAAAACGTGAAGTTTAGCTAGGTTTGTGGGTAGGTTTTCCGACTGATGCACTTCTGTGACTCACTACGACGTTGGAAGCTCGAGTTTCCACGGACTTTCGGGGCAGGAAAGCCTTCGAGATGCATAGCCACGTGCATTAGGAGAGTGACCATGTTAAATTGCAGGCCCCTGCCCCATGGATTGTTTTTGCTTACTCTCAGACTAAGAGAGGTATCGCTGACTAAACTCCCGAAAGACTCAAGTAGTTTATCGTCGATGATCCCTTAAAATGAGAACTGTGGGTAGAAAATCCGGCATCTAAAAATCCCGCTTGAAAATGTGATTGTCGGTGGGTTTGTATTGTATGCATCAAAAGCCGCGTGTATCGTGCTCGGCAGAAAGGAAGCAGGGCATAATGCGCTTAACTCAACGGCCCCATTCAATCTACTGGAGATGCCTCTTTGATGCTTTAATTAAAGTGGAAAGTTTGATTAGCGAAGGCTCAGGTTGAACGAGGTTACGAGGGGGCACAATCCCACTACTTAATTATAACGCAATTAGCAACAGAAAACGTAATTAAGACACAAGATGGGGAGAGAGGAAGAGTTACAAAAATCCCAGAGTGAGAAAGGAAATGAACGACGAACCCTCATCATAATGTTTATAGAACTCCGGTTGAACAATGTGATTAAACAGGTGAATGACTCCAATCTAAAATCAACATATTTATGTTTCATTAGACTGTGTGGAACCAGCTCCTAATATCTTGTTTGAATTCAATGGCCTGCTTTCGCCGCAACATCAGTCGCCACGTTGTATCTCCAGTTCGAAACACAACAGGCTTTCGCTGCATTTAGACTAGCTGTATTACGTGTTTACAAAACAAAAGTCTTAGGCCTAGTTACATTTTCATTAATTATTTAATCACGATTGTACAAACAAATATAAATCGACCGCAATGTTAGGCTTGAAAAATACTTAGACGAGAAGACAATTATAGAATGGTATTTTTTTTAATCAAGTGTCCAATAAAGATTTTTTTTCAAATACTAAGAGAAGAAACTAGCCATTTTACTCATGTTTCATTTCAGTTATTTCGATAAATATTATCAGGTGTTTTTCAGCTATTTTTTCCTCCAAGTGACCGACTGTCAAAAGCCTTACCATCTTTATATCAGATTTTGTAAAATAAATAAATAAATAAATAAATAAATAAAATCAATAAATAAATAAATCACTTTCTACGTTATCTCCAGACATTTGCACCTTCCACACAGACCGTCACATCATTAATTTTGTTTGTTCTACAAGTTTTGTTGTTGACCTTTTTCGAATTATTCAAATCGATGACTTTCTTGGTACTTTACTTGAATTTGTAATCATTAAATACAGTCATTATTTTTTAACGATGTCATAATGTTGTTCCTTTGCTGTTAATTATTTATATTTTGCATTTTTCTCACTTGATTTAAACAATACTGATTTTCTTTGTTTGTGCGTGTGTGAGGGTTAAACACGTTGTCCATGGTGTGGAGGCAATTCCTGCAAATGATTGTGTTTAGTCCAGAATGACTTGTCCATGGAACTTTTGAATATGAATTATTGATTTTGAGTTGAACAATAGCTAATACGACGAGGGGAAGTTGCGTTTTATACTACCGAGCTGACTGGTATTACATTCTACCCAATCCATTACCACGGCGCCAGTATTTTTTCCGGTTTGTGGACATTCATTTCACTGTTCACGTACAATCCGATTCCCAATCTTCAGAAATGACATTTTACTTGAAATGATATCGTATGATCACAGAAGAATTGATAGTCTAGAAATTGCGTTGAGTTGAATACGGAGGAGATTTGATGGCATAACTCGGTCAACATGGGAAAATTGGAACACGCGTATAGCTCGTCAAAGTGAGGTTATTCACTTTACAATATATGAATTTTGTTTAACTTAGATGACAGTCAGTTGCCTTTTGATGTACCAATAATTGCACCACGATATAATTTTATTATTATAATACGTGCGTTACGAACTATTAGTCAGACGCGTGCTTGTTCGACACAATGGGTTGGACATAATGGCCAATTTCAGTTGTCGAACATAATGGTTTCTCATACACAATGGGTATAGGACATAGCCGATTGTCGGAAGCAATGGATCGGACATATTTGGTCCAAATCGGTTGTCGGACATGATGATTTGTCATACACAGTGGGATGGACTTAATGATTTGTCGGACACACTGGGTCAGACGTATTGGTCCAAATCGGTTGTCGGACAAAATAGTCCATGTAGGACATAAATGTCCGTAACATACGTGGATGATATATTAGAAATCATGCTCTGGTTTCCGAAAAAAGAAATAATGAAAAAATAATAATAATAATAACAACAACAACAACTAACACAGCAACATTTTCGTCACTTAATTGTGGTATAAATCTGGTGAGTCCTCAAATGAATTAGTTGGTGAGTTATACAATGATTTATTAGTTTTAAGTAGACCTTCAAAACACTAAGTGATTTTGCTTGCATTTTTTCAAGTTATTAAATTAGAATGTATTGATAATGAGATGACACTTCACCCTGGCCCAACGACATTAACCACCCCCCATTCCTTATACATAGGGTCCTAAACATTTCTGTTAGCCTGGGGTAATCTTGAGTTGAAAATAACAAATTTATGGATTGTTTGAATTGCCAAAACCTTGTCAATATGCTTTGCTTAATTCACAATGGTGGGTTTTGCTTTATCGCCAACAGCGTGAACATAATGATTAATATAAAAATCACTCTCAACAGTATCAAACAAACCGTCCACTCAACGAGAACTTACAAGTCTATTTTCTGATGAAAAAAAAAAATGAAATGGTGGACCTTGGGGCACCATTATGGTTTGCTGATTTTTTTTCTTGTTGTTTTTAAAGACTACTTTATTTCTTGCGAGTGAGTAGCTCTTAACTATATGTCAGATTGATGACGAACGCACTCTTCTCTTTCAGTGTGCTCACCCACCAACGTGTAAGAAGAACGCCTACGGTTAGAACAGTCATATCGCACGGACTGATGTAAGATGCTGACGACACTCGTACATGCCAATTGTAGATACTTAAGATTTCAAAGTTGTCCATCGTCACTGTGAGGTGACCCCCCCCCCTCCTTTCCCCCCTTAGAACAAGTCAGAGTACACTGAGACAGACGGTTGAGAAAATGGTGCAATTAGCTAGCTTCCTGTCACTGCTACGCTCTGTCGATCGATTGCCGTAAGGTAAACCTTAGCGAAGCGTACGGCTCGGCCGCACCGGATCGTCGGGCCTACCCCTCCGGGCGACCGTACTAACATGCACTGCTGTCAGATCTTAAACTTGGAGAGCTTGTCAGATGGTTTAAATAGCTCTTTAATCGCCAACGATTCCCATCTTGTTGGATCATACGGTGGGACGACTCGGGCTTGCTGTCCAAGGCACAAGTGGTTCAATTAAGTGAAGACTAGGGACTCTTTCGTAGTCTCTCACTCGAGGTGTGAGGGTTCAATAACGCTGGGAATGTTCCGAGGGGGGACAGGTAGAGGCTCGTCTCAAAGGACTAGAAATCTTCAAAATGACACCTGTATGTTGAGGTTAACCTTAGTGTTAAGTATTGTCCTCGTATACAGCGTGATCTCTGGCCCATGCTGAGTAGAGAGACAGAGTGGGGAAGAGCAGCAAACCATTAAATCTGAAATGACAAAGAAGTGCTATGTACTCAAGGGAATAGGAGCGAGAAGTCAAATATTGTTTTAGCGCCAATACATGATATGGATTTTTCCCGATGCTCATTTTTTTCACATGAAGGTTTGTCATATTTACGGAGGAGGATCTGGACATTAGACAGAACATACTGTCTATCGAGAGAGGGAGAGAGAGAGAGAGAGAGAGAGAGAGAGAGAGAGAGAGAGAGAGAGAGAGAGAGAGAGAGAGAGAGAGAGAGAGAGAGAGAGAGAGAGAGAGAGAGAGAGAGAGAGAGAGAGAGAGAGAGAGAGAGAGAGAGAGAGAGAGAGAGAGAGAGAGAGAGATAGAGAGAGAGAGAGAGCGATTTGACTTCAAGTATGTCACCTCAACCTAGGAAATTTCGCCTGAGGCACTTATCAGGCAACGGTGACTAAATCAACCAATAAAGCAACGTTTCTCTGCGCAGCAACTTTTCAAAACGTAAACACTATACTGTTTACTCTCAAGCTTGATCATAATATCAAATTGTCATCATTTTAAAAGAATATCCCGGTACAATTTCATTGAGGGGTGAACAGCCGATGTCAATCTAGACAGACCTGAAGCAGGACTATGTGCATCTATACTCCAGCCTTTGAAACACCTCCGAGAGTTTCTTTCCTCTCGTAGCTTCCCTGGCCCTATTTCTTTATCAGAAAACGAAACAAACCGGGCCAAAGTGTCGATCCCGTTCCTTTGACAGGACAGATAAGTCAGTACCGGGCCGGCCTCTGACGACAGCGGTTTGACGGTTGCTAGCGTCGAAACAAACAACTTCTTTATATCCGGCCGGCAGTGGTTTCGTTGAGCTCATGTACACTGAGTCGACGAGTGTACAAACCCCGCACTTGAGCTTTGAATGGCGATTGTAACCAAAAACTGGAGGAAAACATCACACTTAACATTCAAATAATGAAATGAAACAATATCAAAACAAAGCTTATTTATAGTGGGTTTGCATCCTAGTTTAACTGGACAGTGTTTAGTGGATCAGAAATTTATTATGGATGGCTATGAAACGAAAATCTACATTTACGTATGCATTAAGTTTAGATCGCTATGCAATAATATCACATAGGGCCTACATGATTTAAGATATAAGACCTTATGGTACAAATTTTACTTTATTTTAAAAAATCACCCTTCGTGATTCTACTACCATTTTGGTGTAAAAAAGAGTTGCCTTTTTAAACCCACACCCCTTTTAATCTCCTCAAGTTTTGAAGTTTTCACTATTAAGATTAAGTGAAGTATGTTAAGATATCAACAAGGTATGTTAAATGACACAAGGTTGATGTCAGCAGAAAGTCTTGATGATATTGGATAACATTATACACATACCGACACTTTTTGTCACTTTGCTTTTTCTGCGCCTTGTAAGTTGCACAAAACTTAATTATATTTACCAGCCAGCGAATCAGAATTGGGTGGGTGGTTGGAGGGGGGGGGGGGTTGTTTTGTACTAATGAGCTAACCCAAACCACAAGGGACTCTACCCCTGGGCCCTATATCGTCCTGCCTCGTCCTAGTGCACTCATTATTATTATTATTATTATTATTATTATTATTATTATTATTATTATTATTATTATTATTATCATTAATACTGTTATTACTATTAAAGGCTGAATTCAGCTATGTGATGCACTCATTTTCCAATAGAGTCCTTGAGAGAGTGGGGGAAAATTACAATTCCCTAACCTCACATTAAACGGCGTATACAATTTTCCTTGTATTTGATACCTTTCCAGTTCAAATCTTGTCAACATCCAAACACATCCAATGACTTCATATTTCAAATATTATGGGTCTGTATTATAGGTTTTTGAATAGAACATCTTTGAGTTCACTTCTGAACTTATATGATATTCAATCAAAAAAGGCATGGAATTTGACCTTGTGACTGACGCACAAGATCGTCTTTGCAATGTACAGACCCATTTTATTGTTGATATCCAATGACGTTGTGTTTCAAATTTAGCTCTGGAAAAAAAAAAATTTGAACAAGAAGACATTTTTACACCATTTTAAAGCGAGGTTAGAGATTTGTAACCTTTTCCCCACTTTCATTAGGACTCTAGCTATCGGAAAAAAGAGTGCATCACAAAACTGCATTTAGCCTTTGAACTCCTCTTTAATACCATACATAAAATAAATCCACCAGCGCTGTTTCACTACTGTAAGATTTTCTACGGTAATGAGTGGTATAACATCATGAGTTGGGGGCTCAAAAAAAAGAAGAAAACAATAATCAAGGCACGATAGTTCTGCTGGGAGATTTTTGTAAAATTCGCTTTCATTATATTATATTATATATATATTTTTTTAAATTCTGGTTCATTATACTATAGTAAAGAACCATACACTAAACAGTTACACTTGTTTACTTTTGTGCAAACCTAAACAAAGAAACTCTTTAAACAAAACCAAACAAGAAAACAAGTCTCCCACGAGCTATAGACTAAAACCTACATGCATTGGAGCTATCCTTCTTGTCATCTGATATGAGTAGATCTCAGGAGATAGTTGGCCCTAGGGAGTCTCTAGTGCTCGAGGCTTCGTCGATGCCATCTTCAAAGCAATTGGATTCCTGTCATGTTCACTAACCTCCTCCTTCATGCAGAGGCACAAAACTCAGATCCTCTGAGCTTCCAGATCAATTACCCCCCTTCGATTATTTCGTTCTTCCCCTCCTATGTTCCCGCGGCCCTAAACGGGGCCAAAGCACAATTTGCCTTCGGAGATCAACTCCGGATCACGAGAAATCTCAAAACGCGACTTTTGATGAGCGTGAAGCACCTAGCCACTCGGTGAGACCCGTAGCTCCTGATCTACCGTGCAGGAGTTGTGGAGAATTCGGGGAGGAAACGGTTGGAAAGCGCCCGGGGGAAAACTTAGTCTCAAGCGCGATCCTCTCTCAAGAAGAACAGAGAAAAAACAGGAGAGGGACACAATCGATAATTTACCCAAGAATAATGTCGACTGTTTTGCCTTGAAGTTGATCAAGCTCATTTGCATCGTGTTGACTGAAAAGCCTTCTCTGAGTAAGGAAAAAAAAATGAAAATGCAAGCGTGTATAGACTACGGTAGCCTGAAGGTAATGTTAACGTCTGAAGTTTTGCCATTTCCATTTATTGTAGTACACGAGGGGGTGCGTATATATATTCTCTACCCCTAATCGAGAGAGAAGCTATTACACTTGTTGTTTAAGTGGTAAAGTATTATTGAGCTGGGGGGTTATTAGACGACGTGGTTCAACGTATGGTAGAAATCTCTCCTAAAGCTTGGATAGGAGTCTAGTTTGGTCAAACAGGATGCTACTGGAAACCCCCAGAGGCGGTTATGCAGCGGGCTTTCAAATAAGTAATTTACCGTTGAAGATGACATCCGCATACACCTTGATGTAGGGGTAAGGTTTTAAGTCCAAAAACCACCGCGGGGCCCAGGCATCACCGATGAGTAAAGAAAAGAAAATCGCCATTTGAAAGAGAGAAGGAAAAAAAAAACTCGGCCACTTCTAACGGATGACACTGAAGCGACAGTATTTTATATACCTCAAGTTGACTCGTTCCCGGAGGCATGGACAAATCTTCTCTAATTGGTTGGAACGAATCAAGGGGGAACGATAAACACGGAGAACGATAACACAATAAATTCCCCATCCGTTCGTTTTCATTGTGAATCGCGATACAGTTTTTAGAATGGGTGCTGTTGTAAGATTGGGAAAACATTTCAATTGTTATTACACTGAGTACCAAATGTCAACTTGGTAAAAGAAGGGATGAAAATAGATTAATAAACAATTCCAAAGAATGAGTTTAAATATTCAGTGAACAACCAAGTCACCATCAAATTAAAGCAATAAAAATAGTGACAGCAGTCTAGTCTTCAATTCCTGTTCTGCCGTGTTTTTTTTACAAATCTGAACACGGTGTTTACTGCAAAATGTTTTGACACTAATGGCCAACGATGAACGTTGGTTGTTTTCGCCATGCACAGTCGGCTTAAATTGGTTCTAAATTACAGCGATAACTATTAGCTATCAAGAATATTTAACGCTATTTATCGCATCAGTATACGACCCCCTCTTTTCTTGTGCCCCCACTACGATACCCTAGACTCGCCAGTAGTTCTTCACTGCATCGAGCTATAATACGCACATGACAGCGCTAAACAAATACTTGGCAAACATCAGAAAACACAAGGCGAAATTACATTCACCGCATACAGATTGTGTTGAATTACATTCGGTGGTTTATTGTGTAAGTCGATTCTTGCATTTCTAAGACAAAGATATTGTATTATTAAAGTAGTGAAAAAGAACTCCAACCTATAGCTTGAATAAGTTCACGACTACATAATTAATGTTACACGATAAACGTCGCCATGTTGGTCTGGTAGAAACGTAAGCTTAATATTTACACAAACTTCACAACTTCTGCATTTGGGTTTTTCCTTTATACAAGTACACGAGTATAAACATTACAAGAATCGGTATAGGATTATTTCCATCATAAAAACACTTCTCCAACCACTCTTTACCCTCAAATACACTTTAAATATTGTTATCACTTTACTGCGTAGATATAAAGTTATTCTGTTTGTCTCAGAAGTTCTTGTTTTGGACTTCGTAGGAGGTGCTCTGCACGAAAAGCAAAAGTTTCGAAGCGCAACTATTCCAGCTTTGCTATAAAATAAAACTATTTTGACAATTCGGTATATGAGGAATAGAGTGCCAACGGTATATAGGGCCTTTAGATATGTCTAATTCTTGTGGGAACACTGGGTGATGATACAGTCTTTTTTTTTTTTTTGGGGGGGGGGGGGATGACGACCCTGAAAGGGGCCGTCGGTTTGTTCTCAACGTTTCGACCATGAGTGCTATTTGTCGTTGTGAAGTTACACACAAAATATTTCGACCAAATTTTACCACATGTTAAGCTTCACAAACGTTTTAGACATAGGTAGCGTCTTCCCTGGGTAAACTACCCACAGTTTAAAATAGTTCCACGACAAAATGAAATAACAATAATAGTTGTAGTTTACCAGAGGGGCTACTTGGAATTTTCCAATAGTTAATGTTGTTCTTGTACAAACTGCACCACAGTACTTAATTTCGTTTCTTCAAACTCGCTCCAGGCCGCGAAAGATTTGCATTTTATTTATTTTTAATGCACAACGTTCAGAAAATATTGTTGATGTTTCCGGTCAAATTTTAAACTATAATTCTGATATAAACATGGAATTCATGTTGGAGTGTAGATATTAAACACTTAACTTTTTGTGGCATACCGGTGATTGTTCTACCCGTGCAGGGAGCAATCTCTCACAGAACATGGTCACATTTGGAAGTGTTTTACGTGGATTTTGTAATAAATATTCGTCTATTTCTTGCTTAATATGCAGTGGCACTCGTTTTCAACTCAGTCTTAGTGCACTCTGACAACTCCAACTCCTACGGCATTGTTGATTCAAACTACAGTCAGAATGAGGTCAAAAGTCGACATTTGCGTACACACAGTGTGCGAATCACCAATACCACATTGCAGGCTACAAAATCAACCCGAAACTACACAAGGAAGGAGTGGCCAGTTTTTCCCAACAAATGATCTCTGAAAGGTGGCCACAATCGTTATTTTAACATCAAATAATAACATTTAGAACTTATCTAAGATAATCCTACACGATACAAGTCTTGAAAATGTCCCGTACTTGTTAAAAGTTACAGGTATTTCTTGTAATTTTTTGTTTATTATTTCAGTTGAAGTAATTACAATTTGCGTGAAGGGGTTCAACATGGCATCTTAGAATACGAAATAATATGATCAAACAGCTTGAGCAAAACAAAGAAAGACGGAGGAGGGGGAGCAAATATTTTGCTTGCCGGGTACTTGGTGGTGAGTCGGCTTAAGGGGACGTGTTTGGACGGTCTTTTGTGATTGAAACGCTTGACAAACAGTTTCCTGTCAACCCGGTCGATTGGAAGCTTGGACGTATAATAAAGTCAGCCTTAGCTTTTTTATGGCTTACAACAGACCGTTGAGTCGGTGGGAAAACTAAAACCCAAAGAGGGTGTTACTGGACAAAGGTGCACTGGAGTGGGCTTTGTGGATTGCTCTCTAAAAGGGTTAATCAAGGCGATGGATGGGGGAATTGACTTGCATGGTTTCGCTGGCCAACTTCTTCGCCAGCCTTTGTTGAGAGGAAGAAAACAACGACCACCAAGCTGCTGTTTTTAATGTAATTCTATGGCTAAATCGCATTTTACTTCTATTCAGTGATCACACCTGTAGCCTTTCGTCTGAAACAGTTAACGAGGAGGAGTTGAGATAAGATAGGGAGGACACAAGGTCTCAACTCTGTCTTATCAACTTTAAGAATCCCTTGCAGGTCTATATCAAAGATCATCAATGGATGGTTGCTCCTACACCTTTGTGTGCATAAAGCTATAAAACTAACAACTGCACTGGCTCCATTTTTACCTAGTTGAAGAAAAAAAACAAGATCTTCCAAAACTTAAGAGTTTTAGAAAAAAAATAGCCTTGGGTTAGATTTAGAGGAAAGCTAACTGCGCTTGAGAACAGTCTGATGAAATCGAATGCACTTTTATGTTTCAATACTTCAAAAAAAAAACCATGTCTCACTGATTTAGCTTTGGAGCATCTGATTTGCCAATTCGTGTCCTTAAACTTACTGTATTCCATCAATTATTCAGTTTTGAGAATAGTCATGGTTTGGTAGTTTTCAATGTCCTTGCTATAGTTCTCTCACAAGATAAAGAGAGGAGCGTTGCTGTTTGTTTTTTTATGGAAGCGCTTGTGTAGTGAAGGTAATTTACCGTCTCATTAAGCACGATAGGGGTAAGTAGCTGCGTGTGCAGGTGTGTGCACTATTGCCCATCTCGGGCGTACCGGGGTGCGGCTTGCCTGGTAAATTGAGGGAACTCGTGGGTAGTCAATCGTTGAGGGGGAGAGCGAGATAGAGGTCCTTTCACGTGACAAACTGACTGACGGGACAAAAATGGTCCGGGCTCAAGGGGTTGCTTAATGACCATAGAAGCATCCGCTCCTACCCTCAATAATAAAATAACGTTAAGGGTATTACTGTCCAGAGCTAAATGGGCGCATCCTGCTTGTCCATTAGGATGGACATTTGTAGGTTGGCGTGAGTTTTCTTGTTTGAAGTGGCAGAGGGAATGATATGTAAATTGGCTTTCACCAAGTCCACGGTTGTGCCATTGAGCCTGAATATTGCATATTGTTCGACATGCCTGAGAAAGTACTGTAACTGCTGTAGGGTGCAGCGGCGTAGCTACATTGTGACGGATATGCCTGCATGTGTTGGAGTGGTGGTGCTGTGGCGGCGGTCGTTGCTATCATTTCATGGTGTGACTTTGGCCCCATGCACGGCGCTGCGGCCATCGCCGCACTTGCTGAACCGTTCATCCCTGCACCGCAGGGCTTGCCATCCCTAACCAACACCGGCACGGCAACACGCCGTGGCGACGGCAGCGGGTTCATATCCAGTCCTTTCTCTTGACGAGACCGCTTCAACTTGTAGCGGTGGTTCTGGAACCAGATTTTGACCTGTGTTGGGGTGAGACGTATGATGCTAGCGAGGTGCTCCCTCTCGGGGGCGGAAAGATACCGTTGCTGGCGGAACCGTCTCTCCAGTTCGTAGGTTTGTGCTTTGGAGAAGAGCACCCGTCTTTTCCTCTTCTTGGGCGGGTCTGATGATGACGAGTCCTGGTTGGGTGACTCGTCATCACTACCGCTACCACTGAGATTCCCGTTGCTGATATCAGTGTTTGCTGACGTTGTATTCGATGCCGTGGTCGTGTTCACGTTATTGGAAGTGGTTTTTGCCGATGAAGAGTTCGGGGTGGTCGCCGTCTGGCCGAGAGCTTTGTATCAAGAAAGCAAAAAATGAAAAATACTATAAGTACAATTCAAAATACTATAAACTGAATGCATCTTTGCTCAGTCAGCGGCTGATTACATTATACAAGAATAGCATCACCAGGTACATCCAGCGGCCTTCTTCAGTAGGCAAACAGTCAAGGCATCAATATACAAGTCAAGTTGCTTAAACAGTGACAGTGTTCAATCTGTCAGGGAGAAACCGTAGCGTTTACCGAACGTGAACGGCATAATGCTAAGACGGCGCGCAAAATTCAATCTACCACACATTACCCGTCTCCTCCACAGTCTAAACCATTACAGATAGTATAGTTTAAAGGCCAGGGGAAATGATGGATCACTATGAAGGCCTACCTATAGTAGTTTTTTTTTGTTTTACTTCTTCTCTCCTCTCGTCTTCATGACAGCAGAGCGATCGTCGCAAGCGAGCATAGCTTATCTACGGCAGTGCAGCCTCATAAGTCTATCTCGTGTTTGCTCATTGGCCAAACAAATTAATTCGGAAATGGGCACAAAAACGATCATTACTTATGAACACAAGTCGTGGGAAATTCGAAACGGTATTGAAATGATAGAAGATGGGCAATAATGAGGCTGCAAACAACCAGACAGTTTGCACTGACACCACGGATGACCATGATGTAGATATTACTGTTTAGTCATATATACAGTGGTGTATAAAATCTACATTGTAACTGCAACCATTAGACTAGGGGTGATTTCTATGCAGGGATTTAGTCTATATTTGTTTTTGCAGATGGTATTTTAATACATGTTTTTCATTCACAGTTATGCACGACAAGCATGACTATCAATTTGATTCCGTAGAATACCACTGACAGTCATTCTTAACGATCAAAATTGAAAATAAGAAATTGTGAAAATATTGCCCTTTTTTTGGGGGGGGGGGTACTTGCGATCAAACTCGACCTTTACTGTAATAATGAAGCCTTCTATAGTGAATGTGGTCTTCACACATTACTAATTCGTCCCGTGTGTGGAAGAGGAAGTTCGTTTGTTTTGTTTTTATTTATTTTTTGTTTTTTGTTGTTGGGGGTTACTTGAGATCCAACTCGACCTTTACTATAACAATGAAGTCTTCCAGTGAATGTGGTCTTCACACGTTCCTACTACGTCCCGTGTGTATAAGAGGAAGGCTTCACGTGAACTTGACTGACCGCTCATGAGCGTGAGACATTTGATGACATAGCTTAATGTACGGTGACCGATCCAATACGTGTGCATTAACACTTCATGTCCAACTCGCGATTAATTGGCAAGTGCATTGCGGTAGGTGTGTACGAATTCAAATTCCACTACGAATTCAAATTCCATTTTAGAATTTACTTATAAATAAATGAATATGTATTGTGTATGCCAAGTCTGGGTACATTTCAGATGTTGTGTTGTCGTTTTGCAACTGCATTAGGACATTACTAATGGAATTACATGTAATTGGTTTAGCCTCGACGGTGACAATTGTGTCTCGCTCTTAAAGGTGTCAAAGACACTTGGTTAAAATGATCTTGCGATAATAATTATATGAACTCTTATTTGTGGTTTAAACAATAGTCTTTCATCTCAGCATGGCACTTTAATAGCACACCAAGACCGTAGCAACAGTATGGAGCAATAGTAATATACCAGCAACCCTCTATGACAGCTGGTGACAGCACGTCATTTATCTTTTTATTAAATTTGCTGAAATTAACACCAAGCAAATCTGTTTTATTTCGGTTTTGTTGACGTTGAACATCGGTCGTTTCAAAGGAAAAGATTCGAATTGGAAAACCTTTGCCAAAAATCGTATATCCAAATGAAAAGAATGACCACTTATATACTGCATGTTTCCCCCAACATTAAACCATTTCAAAACAGGAAGATTTTTGCAAATTAATCAAAGAGATTAGTTTGATAATTTTAAAACGCCTGTATGACTATACAAAGCTTTCCGTGATTTAATTTCATATACCTAATATTTGGATTTCTTGAGTTTGGGGAAAATCCCGATGATAACTTCTTTTCTTCGAGAACGATTTATTTCAAAAACGACTAAGCACAAAGTTATTTGTATATGTTCCAGAAGAGATATTTGTTTTAGCTTTTGAAGCACCGTTAAAACGAAATTTCTTTCAAAATTAGTGAATTGTTTTGCTTGATAAAAATAACAAATTATTATCATATTTCACATGGCGTTTTTTATTTTTTTAAACTGGACTTAAATATCGTGTTTATAAAATGATATTAGTTGTGTAAACACTTAGCAGCATATTGAATATCAACTTAATTGTAATGACTCCGAGTACGAAGCAGAATTGTTATTTAATGTCACTACTGAACCGCTCACAAGTAATAGAAAACAGTCGGGCATTTTAGCAACTCGTTTACTTAAGTTGAAATGAGGATCTTGCATTAGCTCTGTGGTTAAAGAATCACATCATGAAATCACGGCAATTGGGAAACTAAGAGTCAAAACGCACAGTTGTTATGTAAAATCGTGAGTATGATTACTGTATAGATTATTGTTCTTTAAACTGTTATGTTTTATTTTTTTTCTAGTTATAATTATTTCTTATAAGTCTATACTCACAGGAATAAGGCATGGGATCGGAGCCCTGGCTCTGCAACCAACGCGTGTACGGGTTGTCACTGGCATCATAGAATGAGTTCATACCGACGGACTCGTGTGAAGTGATAGCGGTGGCCCCGTCCTGCAGAGCTACCGTCGGGGACCCACCGCTCCCTACCCGGCAGGACCGTGCCTTGACCGACTCGCTTGCTGCTGCAGCGGCCACCACAGCAGCCGCTTGTGGCATATCCAGTATGTCCTTCACCGAGAAGCTGGTCTTGACATTCATAGCAATCTCGGTCTCATCCATGAGTGACGGAGCTGTCCACATGGGGGCACACTAAGGGGATGGGTTGCAACTCCAAAAAGCAGCAACTTCACACGCGTTTTTGTTGTTGTTGTTATGTTTCTTCTTCTGCGTTCACACTTGAAAGACAAAAACATGGATAGACAGTATTAATAATGTCGCAGTGAACTCCAAGAACTCTGACGAGAATGAATGAAGTATGGTCTGGTGGTGGCTATAGTAGAGGACACTGGGGGATACTGATGCTCTCCGTGTGCTAGGATGCACTACACTGACCGGTACACATATGACGGATTATCTTTAAAAAAAATGACAACACGACGCGGCCTTCCGATCCAAAACATTGTACGCACACACATTCGGAGAGAGAGAGGGAGTCGGTGTGTGTGCAGGACACGGTGTGCGCACGAACGATGGCCACGGGCGGACAGTGGGCGGCGCTTAGAGTCAATTGCCCAAACAAGGTGTTAGCATAAAATCAATTTGTCACCCAACTCTGGGAGTTAATTTGATTGGTGTTCAAGTACTGCCGTTGACCCGCGTGTCACTGAGGTTTTATTACACACCGGAGGTGGCAGGAGCGCTTAGCCTTTTGTCTGCTGACGATGATACCCACAACTTCATCCGTCCAAAACACCTGACGATCTTTTCATCCCAAATTTAATTGAAGTGTTAATACCTGCACAAAGCTCTCAGCCTCCACACAAAATGTTGAAACGGACCGCTCCAAATTCAGTATGGATTACGGTTTACGAGGTAGAATTGAGCCGCGTTTCTATGTTCCTTTTTTTTTCATTCCTAGAATGCAGCTAGAGTATAAATTGAATTAGGATGCAAGACATGCACAAAAAACATTCACATCTTCATGAGAATTAAACTGGGACTATATAGAGCCTAGACACAAGTAGGAGCCTCCGTCTCCATTTTGTTTACACGAACTGGACAGGAGATACGATCAGAAATCCAGCATGGGGTAGATTATACCAAGCCCAGAGTGTCAGACGACAATAATTGTTCATATGTAGGAACTACTCCAGAGGAAAAGTAGAGCTACGTGACCGTTTCCTTATTATAGGCGGTTACTTCCCACACCGTTACCCAGTTGAACAAGCTGCAAGAATCAATTTTTATAGTAGGCTAACATATCACAAAGTTGGCGAAGGAGTACTTCGTCATTCATACATTAACAAGTTGCCAGTTTTCCCATAACACATCAGAAAAAAAGTTCATAGTTCATAGTTACAGTTCATAGTTCAGAGATCATAATCAGGATGGACGGGGAAACAATGAAAGTAGGTGAACTTGCTTAAGCCCCGTAGAAACTCTTTGTTTCTGCATCAAACTCTCTTCAATTTTCATTAAGAAAACGAAGAAATGGCATTGCCACGTGTTGAAATAGGACAAATCCTTGTAAATGAAAACCACGGGATGCTCGTGTTTTGTCGTTTGATCCGAAGGTTTACTTAAACTATCGAAAAGAAGCTACGACAGTCGACTACTTTAAAATTATCCAAGAAAACGATCAACAAACAACCTCCAAAGGTGTACTTAAGAAAAATCACACCATGTTCTCGACGAGAAACGAATTTGCTCTGTTTTCTCTTTCGAACTAAGGTTTCATGTTGACGTGTTTCTTTTTACTGCACAGGACGCTGTGTGGATGCCGGACAGTATATTTCATTCAGTAATTGGACATGTCATCCCATCTTTCACCATTTGCCGAATGTTTCAGATTGTTTTTACAATTGTGCCAGACTTTTTATTCAATTTTGAAAATGGAAGACGTCAAGATCAAGTTTCAAATGAAACATTCACAAATAACTTCTGTGTTTGTTTATCCATCAAAGACACCATTTATCCAAGTTTCTCCAGAATAGATGTTCAAATTTGTGACAAAAATATGAAATAAAAGAGTTTGTCCTTTGTGTTTCTACTTGACACATAGCCAATTGCTTATGACTTAACGAACTAGAGCACATCACAGCAGTACTTATTACCAGTCTAAAAAGTGGAACTGAAAATACTCATTGGAAACTGTTATAACTATGTTTTCACAAAAGTTTAAGTCCTTATTGCAAAGCAGAAGCATAGTCTATTGGTGCAAAGTCAAATTCGTTCGACCACTACAGTGGTATTTATTATACGGCTGTGGTGGGCCGGCAACGGCCTGCCATCGGACGGGTGACCAGACGCAGACAACCCTCCAGGGGATCAGGCGGAGTACCTCTGTACCATTGGACTTCAGTGGGTCCGTGACTCTATAGTGTAGCCCAACCCTAATTCTACCTCAGTCTTTATCCGGGGTGATGGTGTATGGGGCTGGGACGGTATCTAAACAGGGATAGAGTGGCCGCCACTCTCCAATCTCAAGTCCATACAAGTTGTCGCACTTCATACTCCTACGCTAAAACTTGACTACTGTTTCTTTACGAATGTGTCTCAAATTATCTTTGAAGTCAGAAGAAATATTTCACTAAAATTGCGAGGCTGTAGTCTTTGCGAAACTTTCCAGACAAAAGCAAAACTATGACAATTTCGAGATTGATATGTTATTTTATCGAGACATTGATGTCAAGATTCTTGTTAACTATACAAAAGTTTGGTTTCAGTTGGAATGATTTATCTTAAAGTTGTGAATCTTTATAGTTGTTATTGTTAAGTAAAGTTGTTTTGTGTTGTTAATGATGCTTTAAATGCATCTTTATTGTTCTGTTGAACGAAATGATTTGTCCATGTCAATAGTTCATGCACGATTGGTGCGTTGTACATGAGGAGTTCGGTGGAAGGATTTTCCGACTATTTGACTGTGCAACCCTTCGTTAGACAACCCTTCGTTAGATCTTCCTCAAGGATGCGAGCCATACTCGACCACAAGATCCCGGAATGATAGGCCGTAAAGACCGTTGGCTTTTCCCCTTCTCCTAAACTTTGGGGGTAATTATTTTCCCAACAATTTTTCCAGTTGTCACTCCGATCTCGAGTGTTCTTCATTATCAATGAGCGGTTTAATTTGTTACCAACTTGACGTAGACAAAAAGCGGGCGCTGTCAGTCAAAACTGTGATAAATCGCTAAATGGTGATATTTTCTTCGATAAGATCTTTCGGACCGAATTCGCAGGGCTTTTATATTATTGTCGCCAGACGAGGGGGGACACAGGGCAATATGCCACTGCTACCAAACAAACCATGGACTATCATTTAGGTTATCCGAAAGGGAGAATGTCGCTCCAAGGTACAGTGAGTTTTTGTATACAAACTACAAAATCCATTCAAATACAATACACCGGTGAGGGTGCATGAGAACAAAAGACATTGGTTCCTGGGTACGAATTCATTTGCCCTTACCAGTCTTATTTAAACTGATATGCAACAAAACCCACAAAAAAACCACACAAAAACACAAATGCAATTTCCAGAACATGACTGGTATTGAAACCTTCAATTACAATTGAAAGGAACTTTCTGTGAACGTAAAAAAAAAAATCTTAAAAACCTTGCAGACAGGGGAACACTAACATTGCTGGAAAAAAAATACACGCTCAAACCAAACGTAAACGAAGAAAAGTTGATATGCATCTGATTGAGTACACACATCAACGGCGTCACTCAACGAGACAAATACGCGGCGTTTGCCTGGAGGGAGGGCACCTGCTAAATCTACCACACTTTAGTATTATACGAAAAACGGCATGCGCAGACGATTTTTAACTTAAGGGACAAAGTGATCTCACGGCGTGGGCGCGAAGTCGACTCGGCCTTTTATTCGCCTGTCAAAACCTGCAATTTATTAACTTCTTTGCAAACTTTTTGGTCACCCTGTGTTTTTTTCTTCTTTCTTTCTAGAAGGAGCGTAGTATATATATATTTTTTTCCTGGAGATAACGAAGGGGGGAATTTGCGATATTGGAGGTGGTCGTACTTTAACATTGTAGGGCACCTCTGCTATCAGATTATATTTGAATTTATCTAGATTTTGAGAGCAGAGGTAAAGTTTTGGTAAAGGGGCAGGGTAAATTGAGGCTATGTTGATAGACTAGATAAACCTCTCGAATACTGACAATGAGAGAGGATGGTATTTTTTGTGTCATTATCATATAAATCCCACGTTATATGTCCAAGGATAATTAATACCTGGTCACACAGAAGTCAAAAATGGGACGGGAGATTAGGGGAAAATGACAGCCTATCAATACCTGTTATAATCAGTTTCAAGGTTGCTGGGACGGCCTGGCCGTGCTTGTTACCAAGCTAGACATTATATAGCAGTTGCGGTGTTAGAGTGCTTCGCTCCAAACTACTTCAGGTGTAGTCTTTACATACAACGTCCCTGATGTGATCGGGAAAAATATATATCCCATTGTTCAATTTGATGTGTCGTTTTGCTGAACTGCCTTGCTTCAGTGTTTGGTTTCATAAAAACTATTCCAGAATTTTCACTGTTTATAATAATGTGCAAGTTAATGGCTGATGCGCAATCAGAATATCAGATTATGGTGGGGGAAACTTCAATCTCTGTCTACGTACTTTCTTGTCAGTGGTGTCAGTTTGCGGCGAGTTGCCAACAAGTAGAAACTGGTGTAAAGAACTAAGTTAGTAGACATTGTTTTGGGGGTCGTATTAAAGGACATAACAGGCTGTTTGGCTTAACGTTAGGATTAGAGTGGGATCAATGTGGAACATGTGAAGGCATACACACACATGACACCAAGTGCATAACTATGCTAAAAGGTGGTAAAACAGGCAGGGAGCTCCTGGTTCCCTATGAATAAACACATTCAAATTAAGCAAACCAGCCAATGATTGGTCCCCTAGAACGCCAAAAAGAAACCAATCAAAATGACAGACGGTTCGCTTTTTTTAATTTCACCAACCCTTTGCATGGAATGTTCAAAAAATATATTTTGAAACGTCACTTCAAACGTTTCTGACTCGCGGATACATGATAATTTAACTTACCCGTGGAGATTTCAGCACGATTTTAACGGATCACGTTTGTACGTATCGTCCTCAACACCTAGAAACACCGACTGGCGTTACCCGGATGAAGGCATTCGGTGGCTCCTTCATCAACGCGTGTGAGCAGGATCTCGAGACGTTTTTTTTTTTGTATCCCACAATTTTATTTAATAATTATTTGCTCATGGGTTTTGTGGCTCACATGTGCGGTATTAAACATGGCTTGGCCAGTCCCTGCAAAGATGTCCTTGATTTGGCTCTATGATTTGGACACGATTATCTGTCTAGTTGGAGTGTAATGGTGATTATTTCCCGCATTTACAAACAACGCATTATGACGGCACTTCAGAGATACTGATTAGTCATATTGGCATAAAGTATTAGGGGGAACTGGAACATTGCAAACTGCAGTGTGCTTGTGTCTGCATGGTCCAGTATTCCTGGCAGGTGTTTCATTGTACAAAGTTACACTAGTTCGCAGTTTCAACTTGCGGACAATGAAGTACTGTTCCTTGGTATTCTGTCCTAGGTGGTATAGCCCATTAAAAAAAAATTAACAAACACACACAAATTCAATTTATCGATCAATGCCTTTTGGAGATTTATATAGTAAAACACTATCCCTGAGAGCTGATATAAAATTGTGATTTAAATAACTGATTTGAATGAAAGCACAAGATTGGTAACACTGTTGAGTTGTAACTTGATGATATCTATAGTGACGTAACTTTGTCTCAATCTCACGGACGGATGTGAGAATACGGTACTATACACTTGAAGATGATGTGGGATTGGGGATTCTTGGGGGCGTTACCAGTGCCTGAGTACAACAGCATAACGTGTAAAGCAGTTAAAAGGTTACGGTCATGGTTCACTGCAGTCATGTGACCAAAATTCATTTCAAATATTTCACATCTTACATTAGTTCTGTGAAGCATAGGTAAATATGAAATCACAACCGGGCCCTGTTGTCAAGGTAAACACGTGATACTATTTCAGAGCATCTACAGACCTTTCTAAACTTCCGGGGCCATTATACAGACCGTAAATATAATGATATGTCAATCTGATGAGAATTCGTTAAGGCTGATAGAAACACAACAGGGGTTAATGGTTTCATCCAAAAAACTGGTTCCCTCCTCTATTCGTATAAACAGTAATCAAGTTACATGTGGGCCTAGGCCTTTGTGATCGCGTCCTTTGAAACACTGTAATGTACCAACAGTGATATAAAAGAACAACCATACAATGGACGAGAAGACATTTCCCCATATATTTCTACTGTTTAACAGTCGTGATGAATTTGCCGACTTAAAGATTGCTTCTTCACCGCAGTGTGTGTAACATCCACGGGCAGATCAAATCAAACAGTCCTTAAGTACTGTCAAAAGGCCCTTGTAATATCGCACACTTCTTGGCCTTTGTCAATGAGTTTATCCAAAGGTTTAGAGAACCCATCATAAAAGAGCCCCCCTCAACAAACCAAACATGGCTTCTCATTTGAACAGAGATGGAGAATGTTCTCTCCCTTTTTTCTGGTCTTGAATGGGTCTCCTTGTAATCTATGTGTTTAATTTTGTTTGTTTGGGTCTGGCAGTCAAGGCAATACTTCTGTACACACGTCTCATGACAATGGCTGAGGTTTTTCTTTTAGATCAATCATTCAGCGTTGAATGATGGGATTGTCAAACAGGAGAGCAGGCAGCGATAAATTACATGAAGTTGTAATGTCGAGAGGGTTATTTTAGTGATGTCAGCCTTTAACGAATTGACAACTTTCAAAGAAAATATTCGTTGGTATGAAACAGCAACCACAGGTTTACGGGGAAAAATGGAAGTATCCCTTCAAATTGGCCGAAATATTACACGTCAAGGTATCAACTATTGTAGCCCAATGCATGGGAATGCAGTTTTGATTACCTTTCCATCAACAAACTTCTATCTCGACATTATTGCGACATGTCTTAACCTTTTATTTATTTATTTATTTATTTATTTATTTGTTTATTTATTTATTTATTTATTTTAGGGGGGGGGGGTGTACATTCATGCACATCTTCTATTTTTTCAACAAACGCATCATACAATCAACATTAATTTTTAAATCTCATTAAGTGCGGTGGTTATTGTTTTTTTTTTGTCAGGGATTCCGTGCAGGTGTATGTTATCACGGGTCCTTATTGCTATTTTCCCTACTTTGACTGACAGAGTTTCAGTCAGCAACATTTCTAATGAGGATTGATCTTCCTAACCAGCAGGGACTGATGAATCAATTCCCCCCATAATTACCAGACCTGACATGTAACTTGTCTTTAAATCAATACTAGAAATTTAGATGAGTCGAACAAACAATAATAAATTTGGTATTTGCCTTGTGCATTCTGCTGATTTGTCCCACCTGGTTTATTTTTTCTCAACTAAAAACACTACCAAAATTCCCCATGTCCAAAGATGACTCATAATCTTTGTCCCCTGTTCCCGTACACGAACCTATAACATTAAACAATGAACATCGACCACAATCAAATAAAAACTACAGCGGGCTCTGAAATAGAAACGAAGGAGTCCAACTCTGTCTGATACGTTCACATCACGCGATTTGATGGGACTGACGTTCAGGGTCTAAAGTTTGTTAGTGATAAGAGTGTATCCGCACTCTGTCCTATAGTAGCCTGCAGGCGACCGACCCACAACGATTGAGTCTACGGGGTATAAACGAAGCTTTAGACGGTATCAGGTCATCGCCTCGGACCAGGGAGAATACTTCGGACAAAACTGTTCTTTACACAAGGACCATAGACTGACGGGGTCGGCTATAGCATCCACGTCAATTTCAGGTCTCCAACTTGTTTTGTTTTGTTTGTTTGGCAAACCACACAAATTATTAAACCAATACAAGAAAATTACAATCGCGGCGTTAAATATTTCACCCCAAAACATTTTACCAACTTGAAACATTCGCAAGAAATGTGTTCATTACTTATTATAGTATCATCCAGAAGTAATACTGCCAATCATTTCATGTAAAAGTTGGAAAACAATGTGTTGTGACCTTTTAACTTTATTTCATAAAGTCCCCGTAGCATAATTGCCCCGTAGCATAGAAACATTTTTTGTTATAAACCTGCTCATGAGGGGATGTGGAGAAGAAATTAATTTGACATTTAAAGCTCATCCCGCCAATTTTGTTTAGTTGAGCAGCAGCATTAATTACAGCAACCGTACTGACTGAACGCATTCAGCCAGTCTCACGTCTAAGGTCACGGAGTCAGACTGCCACTCACAGCCAGCCGACCCTACCTGCCCAAGCCCTCGATCTACGGTATGCTTCACTCCTTCCCCATGGTACTTCATTCAATCTCTCGTTAAACTCTCCATACGCAAAGGTGTTGTTAAACAAACACTAAAAAAAACGAGCATTAAACTCTTCTGCGACACTCAAGATGGATATAACCATTGTATGTTGTCGAGACGAGAGTGTGAAATGCGCGGTAACTACAACAAGAGGAATTTGATGTACAAAGTGGGCAAGAGGTTGTTAGATCATTGGGCAAAACGAAATCAAGTCAGATTAATAAACCGTCCTTTACGAATTCACAAACAGCTTATAATGTCTTAAAATTAGTATGTATGAATCTGAAAATTCACGGTACGTCACTGGACAATTGAATTCAGCAAACTTAACATACAGTAGTGCCAGATTTTGTAACAGGGCACGACACTACATTGTGTAATGACAATTCACACAACATTTACATTTTAAGCTGCAATGAGAATTTACGGGTCTCTGTAATTCCTATGCATTTTCATCTGGCATTTCTCTTTCATCAGATCAGTTTTCCCTGAAATTCAATTCCATCCTTTTTGAACATGAATGCTGGACGTTGAGATGAAAACACATCATGCAACGGATTGACAAAAAAGTTATATTTATGTATAGTAAGTAGTTAACGCTAAATTACTTTAATAAAATACCATAAAAACAAAGCAAAATTTCCACCTATCGATCTACATTGATAATTAGCTTGACCTAATAATGTACATCCAGCTTCTCCCTTCTCAAACTGCTCATTGATTTTGTCTTTACTAAACAATGTTTATCAGATTTATGCAGGTTCTTGTTCTCTTAATGTGACCTTCCTATCAAACTCCAGCCGTCTCGTTCCCGTCCCTACTATAATATACCCAACGACTGCGCCCCGGTGCGTTGACAGGGATATTTGTCCATGGTAAATGACCGTTATAAAGACTGATTCCCAGCGATCAGGGGTGTAAATCAAACGCCTGAGCTGACGTAAATTACCTCATGTAAGCTGCTTTTATGGGAGTGATTGGTTTAGAGAGCGAGGTTTCCCATTCTCGTTTATTGTAATAATAGGGTTGCAGGTCCAACTCATTTATGAAATAAAAACATGAATACAAAAAACAAACTAACCAAAACCAAAACAAAAATGACGCTACGCTTGTATCAATAAAGTACAGAATTAATAAGTATCGAATGAACTACATACATCTTAGTTTCAGACAGTCTGAAAGCTCATTGAATAAAGTTCATATGAGTACACTAATCCTGTAGAGAAATGATTTCCTTCTAAAATACTGTCAACGTTTAGAAAAGAATATTTGAAGACTCCCCCTCAAATCACAATGCTCATTTCAATTGCCACAATCCAGATAATCACAAATCAGCAACGTGCAGAGAATCCTTCATAAATAAAATTAACCAATTTTCGTGATGGCCTGATAAATTTTCACATGTTGGTTGTCCTGAAAACCAGAGGGTGGGAAATTAATTTACTCTTTTAAAAAGCCAATGAACGTTTGAAGCTGATCTGAAAATAGTCATTTTTGATTCTCTCTCCCACTACTTCACTCATTCAAATGCTTTTGTTTAAAAATCAACACATCCATTAACCATGCTTTTTTTGCAACGCAAGGACCATGTATAATTAGAGCAAATCCGTTTTCATCTATTTATTCTACAGAGCAGTACTAGTTTGTGACTTCATGTATGGGTGGCCGCTGGATGTAGCCCGCAGGCGTGTTGACTTTACGGGGGGGGGGGACCAAATTGAGTTGACCCGATGTGGGTAAAGTAAAGAAGACCGTTGGGGGCATCAGCTTCGGTCCAATCGCAGCCATTCCCCGGTCATTGATGTCTGCCCATGAAGATATTATATCAACAACTCAACTCATATAATGCGTTCAGTATCAACAATACATCACCAGCATTAGCCCCAATATGCAGCGATTACACGCTAATAAAACGACACCGCGACCAACTCTCTAGATAGAGTATGTTGTTAGTACAATAAAGTTATAATTAAGGTTGAACAGTTTCCTATCATTCCAAATTGTGCGGGCGCTTGGACAGAACGGGTTTAATAACGACAAAGCAAATACAATTCGGCTCTTTGTCAGAGATTTGACTAAACACGGGAAGACGTCTACTCTGGTAAAAACTGTAAGGTCAAAGTCGGAAGGACATTAGGTCCTCTGCAAATGAACTTAAATATACATTGTGGGCGGCTCTATAAAGAAGACTTGGATGCTATCCAATACTTTACTTTGTTTTGGGTTGGGTGCGTTATCAAGTAAATTTGTCAGACGCGGTCACAAAATTTGGTTTACCATTAAACCGAGGGATAGGCCTACCGTGAATCAAAGTGTAACCTGGATTATAAGCACTGTAACAGTTAGCAAAGTTCCCTGTACACCGCCGTGAATGAACACGGTGATGATAATCAATATAAAGTACCCGTCTATCTTCTCGGCAGCCTCGATTTC
Source organism: Marthasterias glacialis (assembly GCA_911728455.2). Classification (NCBI taxonomy): domain Eukaryota; kingdom Metazoa; phylum Echinodermata; class Asteroidea; order Forcipulatida; family Asteriidae; genus Marthasterias; species Marthasterias glacialis. The sequence continues at coordinate 26,723,757 of OU452219.1, read as the reverse complement.
GAGAGACACATGAATGTATTTGCGGAGAAATCAATGTGACTGTTTTAGATGACTGACGTTGAAAAACTGCTCATCACACGGTGCTGTATTTTCCTATGTTTGTGCGACAATCTTGGCAAGTCAAATAAAAGAGATAATTATAAAATAAAACTAAGTGAACATGTGTGTCTAAATTAGATTTAAATGAATAATTTATTCCATCGCACGCTGCTTAATTTTGAACGACAATCACACATGACCCTCGCATCTCGAATTGATATAAGATAAACAACAACAATAAAGTACACTGCGTTAATCATCACCAACATCAATCAAACAAAATTTGGTGTGTGGAAAGATTACAGAACATCACTCTGTTTTCATATGACAGCCCAAATGGTGCATGCGTTCTTCTAGCGCTTGGATCGGTGCTGTGCATACGCTGCAAGCCTACACAAGTCATCCGTAAATATTTACGTGACATGGGAACCCGCTTCAGAATGCCTACACTTTTCTCATCGTCAATAAAGAAAAAGAAAAGGAGAAAAAAAAAAAAAAAAACTTTCAACCGTCGCCTGTCGAGGCCGAAGATTTATGATGTACTTCATTATAGATGAATTAAGTTGATGAGAAATCATTGAGTTAACCTCCATCACCACTCGTTTTTTTGCATTGTTTTTAAAAGGACGGCAGTGCTGAATGTTATCAAACGAAGAGGGCGCTGTGTATCATCACAGGTAACGCGCACACATTGATTTCCTTCACGACGTGAAATGTTTTCAACGACTCCTACATTGTATTCTGTTTGTATTTCTTAATGACGTAACTATTAGAGTAATTCTAAATTACAACAACCCACATAATATTTTGTTTTCCTAACATAATACAACAACAAAAACAGGAGCATCGTTCATAAGAGAAAACAAGATTATGTCATGATTAAACAACGATACAACCCCATAAAATCTAACACCCATTTTGTGATTAGGCTATTGTTTAAAGGACCAAATGCTAAGAGATTAGTAGACCTACAAGGTGAGAAATTGTGAATTCATCAAATAAAAAAATAAAAATCTGAAATAAATACTGTTAATTTGGGTCATAATGGCTGAATAAGAGTCAATTTGTTTTTAAAAGGTCTATGAGAATTCTCGGTAAACCGAATAAATTTAAAACGAACGAAGCCAACATATTTATATACAATAGTTACATATCTAAGGGCTGTTGTTCTGAAGGAGCAGCTGACTCGAATTTGAATTAGGGAAAAAAATAAATAAAACAAGAGTCTGGAATTAACCCGAAAGACTGTTATGCAAAATAAGGTAAATTATCTTTCAAATACTCTCTCTTTTCGTGGGCAGAGACCAAGCCCTGGCGAAACACACCCGTTACGACTCTCCCTTGTACGAGAAAACGTCGACAGATGCGCCGACGATTTATTCCATTTGCTGCCTACTCTGTGGCCCATTTCCTCGGCGGGAAATATGGAACAGACCTCCCCCGGATCGAGTTACCGAAGATGGGGGACCTCGCACGTAGCTCGCGCACCGCCGTTCCAAAGCGGCCCCGTACGGTTTCCTATTCTACAGTTAATCGGTTTAGCTTGGGGGAGTCGGCAGTGCATCTAGCCCGTTCCCATATTTCCCCTACTTATTGGTGTTTCCTTCGGATATTTGATACCAGTTTGATAGGGGTGATATCTCACTTTGCCCTGTTTCCATATTTCTGGTCGTTTAGATGAAGGAGTCATATCTGTAGAGGGAAGATTGTGTGTCATGTAAGTTTTTATTAAAAGTTGGGGGATTACACGGGTAGTGTAGTGAAGAACAGACTAAGCACAATATGATTTTAATGGCCTTGTTGAGTCACCTGCTTTACAATCAAGCTTTCTTCAAATAAGTTTTCGTAAAGTTTTAACCACTGAGCGCATGTACATTATGTAAAAAAAAAAGAGCAACTAAAGAACATAGAAACTGTTCGGCACTGGCTTTGTTTGTTTATCAATCAAACTAGAAAACCTGTTATAGCTTGTCTTCATTTCTTTAAAACAACCATTTGGATGTAGTGAACCCTGAGATACTTATAAGAATAACACGCAAATCGAGTTGTAATCAACAACGAAGCCGGAATGGATTTGTATTTGATTCTATACACATTCAGAGGAAATGTCAACTGTTAATAAGAGGTCGCTATGAGCATCCATTGTTAGTGGAGAGTATATTGAAGATCAGTGCAGTGTAAGTATAATGTGATAAAAATAAAAGCCCCGATGTTGACGATGAGCATGCGGAGCTCGATTCTTTTTTCCCGGAGCCGTTTTCTCGCATAATGTGACGGCGCATGTTTGTGAAACCGAGCGAAATGCCGAAATTGACATACCCTCGAACGAATCGAGTAGCTGGCGATTCAATTTCCACACGGAATGCCAGCTAACTCAACTAATGGACGCCGATCATCACTTAAGAAAAGAAGAGAGGCGAAAAATGGACAGAAGAAAACGCTTCAATTCATAAGGAAGCTTTTGCATGTTGCTGGTTAATAACGAGCAATATCAACAATATTAAAAACATTATTTTGAATACCAACGATTCAAAGAATTGTGTGTGTTTTTGAATATCCCAACCCCGTGGAATGAATGAATGTCATATCGCTTTTGGAATATGAAACATTTATAAACTACTGCTTTTAAGGATGACTTTAACAATAATTTTTCATTTCAAAGAAAGCATTTAGGGCCAAGTTTTCATCACAACTCTGATTTTTGACAAATAATAAAAACACTTATTTTATTTCAACGACCGGCCGTCCAAACATTAATTTTGTTTGACCCCTTCATTTTAGCTAAACGAAAAGTTTAAATAACAAGCACACGCCCCACTGACTAAGTGAGATCTAAACAGGTGTATTTCTAAAAAGGTAAGGGAAATTAAATTCAAATCTTCAAGCTATTCAAGAGGTATTGTATCATCCGTTTGCTTCTTGAAATGAGTTGAATCAACTACCCTAGAAATGAGGTTCGTTTCTTATTCAAGGGGCCTTGCGAAACTACAAGACTCAGAACCACTCTCCCCAAAAACAATGACTGGACATTTTTAGGCCTTGACAAACCTTTTCCCTCAACCGAGTTTTCTGATTATAAAACATTAACGGTTAAAATCTAGAAATGTCCAATAAAGAAATGTGTATATAACTTTGTGTCAAGATAAGTAAAGTTAGGTGAATCTTGCTTGAGCTAAGCTAAATTGAACTGCTTGGGGTATCTCATCATTGGATTATCTGTTAATGTTTTGTTTTCCCATGCTATTTTCGATGACTTTCACCCTAAGGGTATACTATTCATGATTGTAATGGCTGGAAAAAAACCAAGTGAACGATTGATAATTCGATATCTTTCTTTTTATAAACTTGACTGACACTGGTACAGTTTTGGGAATAATTTACTTTATTTCCATCCTGTAGTTTTCAATTAACACACCATACAACTGATCAGTGAAAATGTCATGAAATGAAGAGGCCAGCACTTAGTGCAAACAACGAAAACTGATCCCTTTTTAAAGGTACTTTGTTACACGTCCATGCTTTCTTCCACTGTGGCATTCGAAATAAGCAATGATGATTGTGGGGATCTTCGGACGGAAATATTTCTCTGGAGGACTGGTACTGTTATGAGCTTTCAGACTAAACTTAATCAACATGTTTATTTCTCGATAATTACTTTGTATTTTGTCTTGAATAAAAATGATAATAATAGTAATAATAAAGGCATTTATATGGCGCTTTGTGTAAAATACCCAAAGGCGCCCCACAACAAAGACTAAAACCTAGGCGATAAAAATACCTTAAAATAAAATACAAAGTTACTTGAAGTGTACAGAGAACAATCCAATTACTTAAACACGGAGGCCAACTAAAACCAAAGTCAGTTAAAATGCAAGAAGAAAACGAAACAGCTCAATGTGGACAAACCTTAAAAAGCCAAAACAAAAGCAACGAAGATGATATTTATCACCAACACCCAGTTCTTAATTTGAATTGTCAAAACGGCATACGTGTATTCACATTACAACTGCCACACGATCAATGACGAAACATCCGTTGTTTGCAAGAAACGGCTAACTGTTTTATTCGAGGATGTTTTCACACGCTGGTTGTTGTACGGTGTCTTTATTTTTTAAAACTAGAGGATTGGAATGAATGCTTCCTATCCCGAATCAATGATGTAATTTCACCTCAATGATGATTTTCTTCCCCTTTCCTAGTCAGCGATACGTCGACGTCAAAACCGTGCCTTTTCTATCATTAAAATCCAACCTGACTTTGCTGAAATCAAATTGATGAGTGTATAAAGTCCTTTCAAAATGCAAATTGAATGAAAGCCGATGGAAGTGATGTACGTAATAAGTGTGAGCGAGTTGGATGCTTCAGTCCAGCTGTAATGCATTGAGTGGAATGCGTTCGCGTCAACGTATTAAGTCCGCGCATCGCGCAGTCTGCCGCTGGATCGGAATTTAACGAAAATTTAAAGACAAAGTGTAAAGCGATTACTTTTATAATCGCAAAACATTACACTGATTGCACTCTCAATTAGTAACAATTCAATTTGGGCATGTTCAAAGAGTAAGGTTACTCGAGATGCTGCTTTCTGAGCGACTTGTGAAAATAGTGCGTCTTGTTGAGCAACGAAAATCGACCCAAACGTTTATACAATGAAAACAGTTTGCTCTATCATCGAACGATGTTGACAAATCCCTGTAATGATGACTATTATTACTATTAATTATAACACAATAATTTAATAAACAAACATTATTTAGCTTTTTTAATGTATTCCATTATCTTTCATTTTCATAATTACACGATACAGTCTTTAGAGTAAGGAGCAGTCCTTTGTCCTAAAACGTTCTGATTTTCTTCAATTCTTCTTCCGATTTTTCTGAACAAAAACAATATTTCTTATTAATTTTTCTTGGATCGAAATGAACTTGTGCTTTCTCGAGTGGTTCCAACTGTGTTAGATAAGCCTATTGTCAACAATCATTCTCATACGATAAAATATCGGACGAAACGTACTATTCCATTAATAATAGGGAATCTTATATAGTGCAATTTCGACAATCCCAATTTAAAGTTATTATGCGTAAAACTCCTTGGTATTGGAACAACACTTCACTTTTGATTCCAAGAATTCGAAAGAATGAAGGGGGGAAATCAAATAGATCCACCGGATCAATGAAAAAATGAAGAGAAATTACCGGTCAGCAAAGTATGTCAGGCGGGGAAAGTACAAACAGCGTGATGGATTAGAACAGCATTTTACCTTATTATCAAAAAGATCATCTTCGGGTAAGGCCATTAAAAAATAGCTATGTGGGCATGAAAATAATTTAATATTTCAACCGACAGTAGTTTAACATGTTATGTCTCTGAACTATTTGAAAATAATCATTGTACTATTAATAATAACACCAGCTTTGGCCAGAATGGATGCTTGAATTGAGTTGAAGAAGACAGTTTTGAACTGAATTGAAGAAAAGAAATTGAGAAAAAACGGTTTCTTTTTTGAAAATCACTGTATTATTACGAACACAATGTAGTGACTTGAATTTTTACAGTTGTTACCAAAAAATATCTCTCTTAACTCCACGTACCGAAAGAAAAACGTGGTTATAAATTGGATACAGTTGTGTCAGTCTTGTGGTTAAGTTAACAGACAAACCATCCGATGGCATTGCTAAAAAACAAAAGAAGCCAATTGTCCTATGTGTATCGTCATTGATTCTTTCCCATGACTACAGCGAAAATACAATCTAAAGACCTGACAACTGTAAAACAATAAGTTAATTTAAAACATGCATAATCAACAAATTTGAATAATGACGTATGATAGTGAACAAACATGTAAAATATCACTCCAGCAAAGGAATCAGTACATGAGAAAAAAAATTGTTTGGGCGTAAAGAAAAACGAAGAAGATGTTTCAAGTTTTGATTTTTCATCCAAATCAATCTATCGAGGCAGAACGCACCCCTAGAAGCCTGAAGATCCAACAGGCACCCGAATGTGCAGTAATGCGCAAGAACGTGTACAAATAAGCCATTTACAAGTGTGTGACACTTTAGAATTGCATTTATACTTGGAAAAGAGAGAATCTGTCCTACGATCGTGGCCCAGTAAATAAAACGATGCCCCCCTCTTCAAACTAAAATCAAGCATGATTCCTTCGGCTGAAGTGCTCAAGCGCGTACTCCGCGCCAAGTAAAGACCCTTACCCGTTCTCAGGCAGCTGATGACTTAGGAGCACCTCAGAGAGGAGTAGCCGCTCTACAGAAACAATGAGGCGAAAATGAGGCAAAACTTCGCTCGCCAAGAACCGTGGCATGAGTGCTGTATCAGACCCGCCCACTAGTAGTTTATATATAAGGCGATGATGCGAATGGGAACTTGACGCGAGGCTGCGTGTTGACACAGTCAAATGGTCACGGGCACGTAGAGGGAGAGTTAGTGAGAGTTGTAACGCTCCTCAGCGGCCGCGCTTTCGCCTGCCGTTTGACAATTATTATATCTGCACTTCATTTTCTGTTTCGGCAAAGCAAAGCCTGCCATATGCTTCTCGTAATCATTGTCAATAATACTGAGCTCCCATCATTTTGACTTGGCGCAATATGCTCGACGCGCGCGCGAAGATGACATGTTATTGACTCTTGTTTCCTACTAGGTAAACACAGAGCCGCGGACCTAGTGCGGATAGCAAATACTGAGTTTGCGCCTGCAGCTCTTCTGTGGTCTTATGAATTTTATTGGGTTGTAGACTAAACACATAGGTCTTTAGAGATGAAAACGGCCACACACGGCAAGAGAGTGCTGTCGATGGAAGGGGGATGCCCATGAGTTTAGGGGTCGCGGGAGGGAGGGTCAATTTGGCCAACAGAAGGTGGGCACTATGCCAGCGGCACACATAGCCTTTACTAGTATTTGCCGTTGCCAATACCCTGGCTAAGCAAAACATTTTATGATTTCCTCATAAACTGCATAAATCACAATTTCGGATTCTAATATGTGGTAACTAAATACTTGGTGGGTTTGCACTGGCAACTATTAGTAACAATGCATGCCTGCGTAGGTCAGAGTCTCGTGTTTACCCACCGCCTGCTCCCATCTGGCGCGCCAAAAAACTCCCGTCGTTCAAGCAGAGTCTACTCGCTTCCCACTGAGGCCCGGGTACAGTGGAAATGATGTTTGCTTTTCTGCAGTCTATCACTCCCTTGGGGCTACATCCCCGGAGGCTCTACCCCTGTATAGCAACGCAGCACGTTACTAAATACTAGAGCAAGCTGGGACTGTGTATACGCGGTGGATTTTCGCCAGCTCAAATGCGTTTAGGCATTGTCGGTAATAGTCGATGACATATGGCCGTCGCTGGCAACTTATTGTGTGCAAAGTTTAAACAAGAAATCGCTCTATCTGCCGCCTCTTTGACCGAACAATATTCCGCTCAGCCCTGTGTCATGATCAGCCATTCATGATCCATATGATTAGGTTTTATCGCAGTCTTTATAACGTTTCACCCGGGAAACTCCTTTTTTTTTTTTGCTATCTACTGAAGATAGCAGCTACATACAGACGCAAGCTATGTGTGTACGGCCGGCCGGCCGCGTGAGATAGCAGACTGTCTGATTGAGTCATGGTGTATCAGGCTGGTGCTTTAAGTCTTAATGTCAAATCTACGAGATGAGAGGGCTGATTGTGAATGGCACTATACCGAGATAGTGCACGTAGACCGACTCAAATCAGTCCACTAGCAAAAAAGGCTCGAGATTGCAGCAATTTAAAGATGCAATTAGCTTCGATAAAGAAATCTCACTGAAAATATGACATCAGTTTTCGAAGATGGTTCAGACCTATCTTTAGAAATATATCAGAAGTAGGAAAAGACTGATACAGAAAGTACAATTGACCTAACTCTTAAAATTTTCCCGGATTTCAATAGATACAATTCGAAATCAGATTCGCAGACTTCCATTTGGGTGATCATGATTTGTGAGCTTTATAAAACCCAGCCTCTTTTTAATATCAAGTCATAAGCTGGTGTTTATCTTGAAGCGAACATATCATTTACTTTCGATATATGATGACTTCAGATATGGGAAAAAACCTGCACAGTTACAGAAAGTCACAAATATAGGTCAAGGTAAGTTTCGGTCGACACAATTCGACTGAGATTCCCTTTCGATTTCAGTGTGACCTTCTTGAAATAACACGTCAAATCATTTCAAGTTTCAATAAAGTATGTCCACTAAACCTTTCTCTACTCATCTCCATGAGACACTATGCAAAGTTTCGTTTAATGCAAAGTAAACAGAGTCAAACTGAAGCCGACTCCACAATCTAGCCGAGGATCGATTAGATGTCAGGAAGCTATATAGCTATCTGCGAGTAGTTGTATAAAATCATTGCATTTCAGTTCATTTTTTTTTTCACGGCTGCAATTCAATGGACTGAAACGGGAAATTACGGCTGCATGACAGATGAGACTAGTCGATCTCAGTGTGTCAGAACCAAATATCGGGGTCATGAGGATGCTCATGTGCCTTATGACTAATGGTGGTTCTTCGTGAACTTTCAAATCGATTTAGACCAACACGTGTTTACGATGTCGCACTATTTACAAAAAAAAAACCATGACCTTATACATAACAGGGTATAAAGCAAGGTTTCGTGCATAAGAGGAATTAGAGCATTTTGCAAGTATATAAAGTATTGAGTGTATCAGATTTGAGATGTCATGAAACAACCCTGGCACACTTCATGGTTTTATTTGAATGCAAGACGTCCACGGAAACAAAGTAGGCCTCTTAATAAAGACCTCAGAAAGATAATTCGATGCTTTATATGCTTTATATCAATGAATTTCTTGATTATTATTATAAAAGCATTTGCATATTTACGTATACCTGACGCCTTGCATAAAATGGAAGTGAATGGAAAACGTACAATAGCAAAGGTCGGTCGATCTTTATTTATTCACTCGCATAAAAAGGTCTTTCTATTTTTTTTTCTCCTTCTGATTTTTGAAGCATGTTGTTTGCTGACTTTTGAAAAGATATTATTTGTTATTTTAACTTGTGTCCTCGCGGCACGCCGTGGGCCTCATGAGATGGTGAGGTTCAACGAACGCCATCATCCCGGTGCATAATATAACAGTGATGACTTCATCATGTGAATGATGAGACAAGTTTTTTTTTATTTAGATTTGAAGCTGGGGATGAAATGCAAGGCACTCTAGGTGCAGAAAGCGGGCCACTTATCAGCCCCACGTCCATTTACGCGCATCGATTTTCCGTCATTCCCCCTCGCTCGTCCTCCTAAAATGCCCAATATGAGCAAATATCACTTGCCAAGACGTGCATGAAATCGCTGCGGTGCTATAAATCCCAGTAGTAGCTTCTTCTCAGTGTGTGTATACGGGGGGCCGGCCTCGCCGAGCAAGCTGAGCGCATATTTAACGCTACGTTGGCGGCAATATTGCCCCTACAACCTAAGCAGTATTTTCTCCCCCCTCTTTCTTTCACCACACAGAGCTGGTTGGCCCCAGGCGATGTACACGTTAACGCAGTGTCGCTCACTACTGTAAGACCCGTAAAAATAGAATAAGGAAAAAAGGCTTGCGGCTGAACGACTACTCCATTAGAAACATGCGCAATTTATCCCAGCTAGGAAACCACTAATATCTCCGTCGCTTACCCGACGCTTGAAAGTTAGGCAGAGATCGCTCATTATCGGTTATATACACGTTTTCCTGCCTAAATGACTGTTAACAGGAAGTCGTTCTCCATCGGAGTGGGGTCTCCCCGTTTTGCTCATTTGGAACCTTGTGAAGTAAAAGTGCTCAATGATTCAACCCCGCAAGGTTGCCCGACCGGCTCAAAGCTTTAAAGTATGGCTTTTTATCATATGATGCGTGCCATGGCGTCCACAATTATAATGGTTTACTGGTTGCCGGCCGGAAATGTATTCATTGTTGTACTTGCATTAACCTATTAGAGCATCGGCCTGAAAATCCCAACAGAAGAAAAAGGAATTGGGAATTCTTGAATCGGATAATCGTTTTGGTGAATGTACCTATACCCTCTGTTTTTAAGCCACAGAATAAACATACTACAGATTTGTTTCTATTTTCATTATTTTGTTAAATGCTTTATGCCATGCCACTCCATTAAAAAATTAATAAATAAGATAGTCCATAAATCAGAAGGAAAATATATAAAACGAAAAACGAACTACATTTTCTATCTGATGATTTAAAGCTTTTCAACATATTGCCCTGCATAAAAAGAAAGGAAAGTACGGTAATATACAATTTTTTAATATTGCTGTCACGTTCTCTACTGTCTCTTTAAGGTATCTTGGGTCCCTTTAAGTTCATGAACCAACACACAAGAGCGCCAGCTACGTTCCACGTCAATCAAATGAACCAAGAAGATGGGCAAGGATCAAAGACTGCCACCCAAACCCTACCTAAAGTCAAGTGAACGCACCCCTTTAAATTTTCGATATGCTTAACTTTCCATCTACAATCATATTGGTAGCTCAGATATGGAATTGGGGGGGGGAAGGTAATTCATCCATTACTAATATCGAAACATGTATTTTAACGGATTACTTTTACCCATTGGTTCTTTGCAAACTACCGATGTTAGATGCTACTGCATAATGAAGTCGATTTAAACACAAGTGTAACAGTAAGTATAATTACACCCTCTCTAAGTTAATTGCCCCTAAGCTTCGTTACTTTCAAAGTACACACAACTTCCCCAATCTCGATCAACTTTATCTGGACGGCTTCCAGTGTAAAAGTTAGTCACTATGTACCGACGAGAAAAAAAACCTTCCTACCTAGGACGGAGAGGAGAAAGAAAAAAAATCCGAGTGAAGACAAGAAAATGAGGCCGGATTCACTGATTCAGTAAATGAGGTTCCTCAAATTATTAAAAGCCCCCCAAAATAAACTCATTTATGCGCCAATTTCCTGCCGGTGACAACCCGTGCTCTAGAGCAAACACTCCGCGATATTCGACTGGACCCCCAAAACCTCCATATGGCCGGTCATTTATCTTGAAAAATATTTGTGTGTATGAAATGTCTGCAGTATGGCGATTATGTTGCGCCGGAGCGAGGCACGGGAGAGCGCATAAAAACCTTGGCTTTGGATGAACATTCTAACCCCGAATAACATGAGATTTAGGAGAAAGGAAAATGACAACAGAAACGCCTATATAAGGAAGGTTACATACAAAGTACAGCATCGGTAATTATTGGGGGGAAAATGATTAATTACGACGAGGGAAAGTTACTGATTATATAAAGTTCATTACAAGTGACCAATCCTTCAGAGAAGTATTTCGTCTTAAATCGGGTCTAAATCGAGGAAATGTACCAATTGAAGACTGAAGAAATAACCGCTGCTTATTTTGATTTGCGCATTCAAAATAAGGCGGGTTTAAGCTAGCCCTGACAAAACAAAAGACAGTTTTGTTGTTGCCGATCTAAAATTAGAAGAAACGTTTCCAGGATTGTTGTGTGGTATGGTTAGCTGTAAACCATAATGAGGTTACGGTACAGGTGGGTTGCTACACCAAAAATCTAATGATGTATTTATCCCTTTAAATACATGGTTATATTTTAAGGAATTGTCACTTCTGGTGAAACGACTTGTGTTGTTGCATGACCCGATTTTCGCAGAAAGAATTTTTCTTTTAATATATTTTGACAGGTGATGCTTTTTCAAAACGAACAAAAAACGTTCGTGCACCAAATACATGTAACATGCAAAATTGTTAATACATGGCTGATGAACGTGAGATAATTACAGAATCCCAACAATAATTATTTCAGGTTTTGATTAACTATCATTGGCGAATTTTGTGTGCGCAATACCTTAAATGAAAGTTTATAACTTCACTATTAGATCAATTACGTCACAATGACACAGATTTATCTCTGAATCTGTGCGATCACAATTTTTACGTTTTATTTTGTTTTTGCGGGGTGCAAATTTAAAACATTCAGCCGTTCTTTATTATTTGATGTGAAGAACTCGCAGCGCGCTACTGGGCCATTAGACATGACAATTAGGCAAGATCAATGCACGAGGGCAGACAGTAACAACCATAACAACGCTGCACAACTACCCCTGCCTGCCAGCCCCACTTCGCTGTGTAATCAAGTCTTTTAGCCTATATATTAGGAGCAGGCCTTTATTGTAACACAGATACGTTATCAATTAATTAAAGGAGGACTTCTTATCTGACAAATTAGGAGATTTCTCAAGCACTGCATGTACAGCGACTGTGGTGGGTTCATGCGGCAATCCCTAACGCCTGGCACAACAGATAAATGGAATTATCAAATGCATTTAACTTGATTAAATGCATTGGCCGTGTGTTATGAGGGAAGCAAATTATGTTTTAAATTAATTATTGTGGAGTATCAATCACTTCTGTTGGGTTATCTTACGCCCGGGGTTTAGTCGGCCAACAAGTTAAGCGTATAGAGTGCTAGTGGGTGGACCTTAAAATCATTTTAATATGTCATTAGCTTTTTAGTGGGGTGTATCCCCCACTAAAAAGCTCATGCCTATTTTGGTTGTAGGATTTTTTTTTCTCTCTCTCTCTCTCTCTCTTCGGCAGAGTGCAGTTCTTGACACCCTGGGATGTAAACATCGCAACCACATCTCAAATATTGGGTTTATGAATAACTTGTATCTCCTTTTATTAAGAGTGATTCTCTTCTCGAATTACATTAACTCTTATAAAAGCACGCCTGTATGTGACTTCTCAGATTGGCTTTCCGTCTGAGATTATTTTGTTGTTGTTGTTGTTGTTGTTGTGCTATTTTCTTTAATATCCAGTTGTTAATAGTTTTTGTTGTGGATCTCCTTGGATCGATATGAGCTTCCCAATTTCAATATTCTTTTAAAAGGATTTCTCACTTGAAGGGTAGGCAAACAGTGGATAACACCATAATGTTAAACCTGCCGTTTTAGTTACTATCTACCATGAAACAGTGTTGTCGAGTTCTAAAAATGTTACATTTTGAATATAAAAAATGGTCAAGGCTAAAGGTAAGGGGGAAAAAGAAGCCACATTTAAACATAAGAAATCACACAGAATTGTGGTACCGGTACTGTGACATTCAGAGACAGTCGCTTGTTTTTCTCTCCAAACTCCAAGATGTTCATGACATCTTAATAACAACCACAACCCTTACAAGAAGTCATGTTTCAAATTGGTGATGACTATGTTCCTGCTTTCTCTCCCCCCCCCCCCCCCCCCACCGGTGCACTTTTTTTATTCTTCCTCTGGCTTTTCTTATTAAGTACGGGAGTACCGCCTCAGGATATCAGGGAGAGCTCTGATCACTTCATTTTGGAAAACTACTGCCCCATAGGCTTCTATCTCGAGCAAGCTTGCTTTTTGTGCTGTAAATTCATTCCCAACACACTAGCCTTTAAAGTCTGTATCGATTTTGCTTATCAAACCATACATTGTGTAACACGATGTCGTTCCATTTCAGCGTTATTTGTATTAAAAAAAAGAGTGAGAGGAAGGGAGAAAGAAAAAGGACATGCAAAAAGGGCAAAGCGACCGTGCATGGGTGGTTTCTATTTTCACTTTTAGTTTAAGGCAAGATTGGAAAATAGAAAGAGTAGGGGAGAGAGTAGGGGCGTTGAGACGAACAAAACACCAGTAATTACGATTGGATGTTGTTACATCGATTTGACCGGCGCGTTTCTCTCCGAATTCTTTATTCCCATCCAAGGCTCATAAAGATGGGGAACTTATGCGCTTGGAGCCCCCTTGTTACGCTGCTACAGTTGCCAAAGAAACTGGAGAGGTGTATAGTCTGAAATGAGGGGGAGAGTGTCTCGACATTCCATGCTCAACTGAGTGCGGAGGGCCGGCCTATGATGTAGCTACAAACATGCGACTTGTAACCTGAGGATGACGCGCGCTCTCGCTACTCTAAATTGCCGTCGCTTTTGTGTCAATTTAAAGAATATGCTGGCAATCTTGCGCAAGCATTCGGCGGCAACACGCGTGAATTTTAAGACTCGTTTTTTTCCCTCTCTCTTCCTCGAAATTGACGAGAACAAAGAGGTGCTTCTCGTTTTCAGATCGGGATTGGTTCGATTCGTACGCACTTTATCTTGTTACAGCGAGAGGCATAAAGGTAGGCCCAAAAAGGATTTCAATTTTTTTTTTTTTGGGGTTTAAGACGATCGATCCGAAGAGGAGATCATTATAAGGTCGTCCTGTCAATCCCCTTTTCAAATAAATATTTAATCAATGATATTAGAACATTGTGCCTTTGAGATCTGGCACGTAGTGCCAAGCAAAGGGCCAACAGGTGAAATTAGAAACACAATACAGGCCAATGTTAATTGCTTGTAAACGGGCAATACAATATACAAATTGTTTTAGTATTGGTGAATTGTAACAAAAAAAAAAAAAAAAATGACGGGCGCATAAATTAATTTAAAATATCTTACTGGTTTTAGCATACTGATTACTAAACTACGACAATCTTCGGGTCTTTTAAAAAAGGTAAATTTTAAGTATTAAGTTTTGAAGATATTTTGTTTGACATACCGGTAGGTCTATACTTAAAATGATTATCAAAGCTTTTATCGTGTGTTTTAAGAAGTTAGGGTTTATCACGCTGTGTAACCAAAGATATCCTCGCAACTTTGTATCGAATATCTGCTGTATAATTGTGTATTCTCTATGGTGTTACACTATACTTTTTGTTGTTCTAATTAAATTCACTCTGTATGTAGTAAAGAATTAAAATGTAGTAATGTAAGTAGGCCCTGTGGAAACCATGCAATTAAGTACATCGTGTATAAACAAATGTACGATCCACGACACAGAGACGTCTGGATGCTAAGCCCTACAAGCACTGTCGACCAAGAAACGCGACCCCCTTGAGAAAGGGAGAAAAAAAGCCAAACAGTACTGAGTCTAAGTCAGGCATGTCTCAGCACCCTCGAGTACAGGAGGGGGTCCTTCATAGCTTAAAGCACCTTTCGTGGTGGAGAGGTATAATGGAATCATTGTACAATTGTAGGTCCTCGTTTAATGGGTATACACCCTGCATGGTGCATATGTATACACTCAAGGGCTAACTCTCGTCACAATGTTCTGACTGTGATGGTCGAGTACCGTATACCGGTTCGGTACATGAGGGCCTCTTACGGCGTGAGTTGTAAGGTGGAGAATGGGTACATGGCACCTTGTCAAGAAGACCGCTTCGGAGACCGCGACAATCCACGATGTAAACGCATCTACCTTAATACAGCTCACCACAATCATTCCACCTTATAGTGCCTAAACAATGTAGTGCCGAATCGAAATCTTAAATATTACTGATAAAAACATGTGCCTGGTACTTCGATAACATTGTGTTGCACCTCAAGTTGTATTAATTGTATTATAAATTTGATTGTCCACAACGAATCCGTAAAATAAGCTGAATTTTTGAATATCTTTTGTTGCATTTTACAGATAGTTTGCCCACCAGGAATTGTCTCTTTAAAATGACTGCGTACTAACATGGCTAATCAAAACAAGTTATATGGCTAATGAAGAGTGGAAGGCGAGGGTCTATGCATCAAACTGATGAAGTAGGATTCAGTGGCGATATAACGGGGAGTGAGGTCTTGTGCCAAAGAGAACTACTCAATCAAGGTAACAGTGACGAGAATATTACTGTAATTAATGGTGCATCTTACTTGAGCTGACCGCTTACTCGTTCGATTGGAATAAAGAAATCAGAAAATACACAATCATGTTCGTTTGTGTGATGTAATTCTACTGAAAGCCGTAACACTTCAAAACAAACTGGCTCCTACGATGACTAGAAACATTTAGGAAATACATTCAGCTAGTTTGAGGATCTATGAAAAAATGGGTTTAGGACCAACCTTGTATAAAATTTCTTACAAAGACTCAAGGTCTTGTAAAGAATTATCAGTTTCTGTCATAAGAATAGCCTTGCAATAAAATTAGTGGGATTTTGTAAAATGAAATACACGCCGTAAACAGTTGCCGTAAACCGTTAAAATTAGAAACCGTAAACGCTTTGAAGACCACAGTATTCAAAATCTTGGGAGTATACAGCAGACGCGCGCGTATGTGACGTAGTGATTTGCCAACGAAGACAGACCTGTTTGGTCCACAGACTACACGTGGATTTCAAGAAATACAGATTTTAAGACTTCAACACTGTGTTCAAGTCGACTTCAAATAAGTGCACTGACAAACTAACCACACTAAAGTCGTGAACGAATTTTTAATTGATTCGAGCTTAATTCAGATTACAGTAGTAGTCATATTGGCTTGATTTTTAAATAATTTGATGACGTCATGATATAATATGTCTATTGATGGCAGATGAAATTGTATTCCTTTACTGGTGGAAAATTCTTATGAGAAGTTCTTAGTTTTTGCACGCTGATAACTGGCAGTAATTGAAAACGAAAGGTGACTAATGTCCACATCTGTTGGAAGTGAACAACAACTTGGAGTGACTACAATTTATCGCTCGATTGGTGGGGGGTAGAGAGAGAGAGAGAGAGAGAGAGAGAG
The DNA here is from genome assembly GCA_911728455.2 of Marthasterias glacialis. NCBI lineage: Eukaryota > Metazoa > Echinodermata > Asteroidea > Forcipulatida > Asteriidae > Marthasterias > Marthasterias glacialis. The sequence continues at coordinate 26,707,132 of OU452219.1, read as the reverse complement.
AGAGAGAGAGAGAGAGAGAGAGAGAGAGAGAGAGAGAGAGAGAGAGAGAGAGAGAGAGAGAGAGAGAGAGAGAGAGAGAGAGAGAGAGAGAGAGAGAGGGAGAGAGAGAGAGAGAGAGAGAGAGAGAGAGAGAGAGAGAGAGAGAGAGAGCGTTGAAAAGGACTGATAAAGGGCCCTGAACTTTTACCTCACGTCATGCATTATGACTTTATGACAACGTCATGGTTAAAGCGACTCAGTCAAGATGTTTCCAACGCAACGGAATACGTTTGTTGTATCTATCTTTATAACAAGATGAAACAAGCCCGTGAGAAATCGATGAAAAGCATAATATACGGAGACATAAATACTGCAGAACAACTACTACTGCTGTGGTGAACATTCTCTATTTGTGTACAACTGGCATTGAACTACAAAGCTTCATTTGCATTCATTACTCTGTTAATAACATGTGTTGGGGAATACATAACACGCCAACATCGCATGCATTTACAGTCTTGAAGTAGGCCTGCATTCAGAGTATGCGTGAATATTGACAGATATAATCACGTTTACTCGGCGGGAAGTCCCTTAAAACATACTCCCCAATTCCAGAGACAGTTGGTTCGTCGTAGTTCCATCTCTTACGCCACGGAGAGTAGTAGCCGGCCCAAACCAATAAACCTATACACACTTGGGGCAAACCCACTTTCCCCTTCTGGCCAAGTGCGTGCGTAGGTTTAGGCGGCGTTGGTCCATATGGCCAACGTGCCAAGAAAAACACCCAAAGTGAGAAAAACATGGTGTGCGACATGGGTAGAGTTCCCCTATGGTCGATGTAGGAACATCGGAACCAGCCTGTCTATTTGGTAGTGCGTATTGTCCGTGTTAAATCGACTGTACGTCGTATTTGCCCATAAAAACCCACAACGTTATTTTTGACGGTCAAAGAGGGGGAAAAAAACGGCCTGCGTCTCATAGCCCTCGGGGTATATGCGCTAAAATTATGACTTACTAAACAAAATGAAGGAATAAAAAAATAGCAGCGTGCCGGTTGACTCGTGAAGTACAATGGCTACATTTAACTGCCCTTGACCATGTAACAAGCTCGATTTGAGACTTAAAGTGGTGTATTCTCTGCAGGAAAGGCCACACGTGGCCCGCCGTTCGCTTAACACATCCGACCCCACTGAATATGCCTTAATGCACTGACTTTAAGGGTAATCGCCACACTCTCCAAAGCATTATGTCGCTTGCTTACAAACCATAAGAGAGAAAGGGACAGAGAGTAAAAGATAAGAGAGTTAATGAAGTGAGTAAGAATATGCCCAGCGGGACTGCAGTACCCACGCGTGTAGACAGCACCTAGTCTTGGTATAGTGCATAACGACAGCTGGGGCCGCAAGACATTGTGTTGATTTAACAGTCAGATATAACTTAGGGAAGGGGCAGGGCTGGACTAAGTTTCTTTCTTTTTTATTTTTTTTATTTTATTTTTTTCCTCTTCAAACGAAATGTACTTTTGTGGGCGAGTCCACTTTTTTTTCCCTTATCCATTTTCTTCTCTTCAGTGAGCGCAGCACGCCGGAGCTAGCGAGCGGCCGGGTCGCCCACGGCTTCGCGTCGGCCGCACACTACACTCCCTGAGTCCCGCTGATGGATGGAGCTGTCACTTTGTAAATGGACTGTCTCACGCCATCATCATAGCAAACATTAAACGCTTCTTTTTTCTTGTTGCTTTCGATTTAGTTGGTCATTTCAGCGTCGATTACACGTGTTGTGACAGGGCTTTATTGAGTATAGCACTCAGCCAAGTCATTGCGATGTGTAAACCCAGCCTGGTTATGTTCACATTCGTTCAGTTTCAGACTTCATCATATTTGCTCGCTTACAGCCTAGCTTCGAGACAAAGCAATCCTTGAACCACCAGGACAACCACCCAGAACAATCTCTAGCAAATACACGTATCCAACTCTGTTTACTCTATAAAGTGGAACATAGTTAAAGTAAGCCTTATGAACTCATGAATAAACTAAGTAACAGTCTTACTCTACCTAGGATAGTGTGCACAATTTGGACGCAAAGGCCATGCATGAATGACAGAGTCAGTCCCCCCCCCATGGCCCATTGCTCGCATATACAAAAAAATATACATACTATAAAGGATCTGTGTGCAATTATACCACATGCCGAGCAGTCAATTGGTATCTACGTAAATGCGCCACTCGGTACCTCTCGAAACAAATCGTAAATCTTGATCTTTTACGAGTGGCTATCATCAACAGGTTTTACAATAACTTGAATGGCCCTTAAGCGGGCCGCACGACCCGTAATCCACTGAAAAACATCGGTGATCAAAGGTTTGTAAACAGATCAGGGAGAAGTACGAAATCAAACAGGTGGTAACTCGAAGATTAGTCTTGAGGTTTTTGGAGGTTCTCCGGGGTTCAACCTCGAGTTACCCATAGTTACCGCTTGTTTAATTTTGCATTTCTCCCTTACTTATATGGGCCATAAATATACAGACATAAACATCTGATCATATCGAACTTTCGGCTGAATTCAAGAAAACCCTACCCTTGATAATACTGCCAATAGTAAATAGATCATTTTGACTAACAACTCAGCCGTTTGTAAATCGTAAAATCAATGTTTAATAGTGTATTTTCGCATAGAGTTTTTCAAAAAGAAATCAAGAAAGAGGGACTACCAACCAAACCTGCAGAGTAGTTATAACAAAAGTTATTTGACAAGCTTCTTCAAGAATAGATTATCATTAATTTTATTATGTATTTCTGGTTATGTAACGAGGAGACCTCAAAGGTGCCTTGCACTGTGTACCACGTATGCCTGAAGAAGCATGTGGAAAGAAGATGTTGAAGAAATCTCAGTTTCAGATGTGGGAGGAAAACCCCCAAAATGGGGATAAACAACAAAATCAGATAGGGACTGAAATTCCAATCCACATGCAAGGCTCCGGTCCGAAGCAGGATTTGAACTGGGGTCCAAAGTGATGAAAAGCAGGGACGAAAAGGCCAAGTCAGCCCGGATGCTAGCTCCCGCTTGCTTACAACATCAAAAATACTTCTTTCAAAGATTTCTACAAAAAAACACAAAAAAAACACACAATTATTTTGTCAGTAGAAGGAACCGTCTTGAGATACGGATCCAACTATTCTCACGATTCTCTCTTGGTCTGAGAAATAAACACCACTAGATTTGTCATAACAAGTCACCACTTGCCACAGTGCTCAAAAACATCTTCAAAACGGGTTGAACAACTGCGCTTGGAAGAAATCCTCACGGGTCAGATTCACGACCTATGTCAGAGGTAGACTATTGGAATGAACGTAAGGCGTCAAGGAAGACAAAGTTGAACACCCTCTTTCAAGCATCGATCACTTAAAGGTGGATGTTGATACACCGTGTTCAAGTCATCGTCCTGCCAATTGGGACATCCCGATACTTAATTCTCCAGCACGAGTCAGCCCAATAGAATTGAGAAAAACATCACCCTTGAACATAACAATTATGGGTATTGTAAACAATATTGTGTAGAGGGCGCCCTCAATGGGCCGTGATCAGTACGGACAATTGTGTAAGAAGAGGCAACAGATTTGGTACCACCTTGGTTTCAAATGAACTCGGTGATCATTTTGGTTGTAAAAAAAAAACTGCATTAGCAGGTCATCACATTATATTTGTATACCTGAAATGTATCTATGACACAAAGGATAATTTACCGAGCACTGTTAAAAAAAGGCTAATACACGTACACACCGTTTTTTAGGTATCGTCACGTTCCCCGATGACGCCGTGATTAACGGAATAAATGCATAGCGTTCGCTTAAGATAAAAAACAATGTTGTACCGTAACTTTAATGCGACTCGACGGAAGAGGTTCACCTTTCCAGCTGCACGCGTTTTGACACGGTGTTAAGGACACGTGCTCGGATGGACACCAGAGGTAAAATCACCCGCTGTGTTTGGATAACCTGGCGCGTTCACAATTAAGTTGCTATCATCTACCGTGATATCGACACTGAAATATTGTTATTCCAAAATATGTCATTATTGTTTTTTCTCAGAAAAAAAACCCAGCGGTAGGATTAATATTTTAATCTAGCGTCTGTACAAGTTGTGACAATAACAAGTTCATGGCAAAGGGCTAACTAATTTAATGCTCGAATGTAAAATAAACATTCAGTAAGGGTTTATTGGTAATCCAAAGTTTCAAGGAATAGTCCATCTATACTTTCATTCAAATATGAAGGTGAGTTAATCATTTTGCTCTCCAAAAAATTCACTTTTAGGCAGCTGGATAAGGATAAAAAAGTAATTTCAGACTAAAAGCTTGTTGTTTATGAAGTTAATACGAAAATACATTTTTTCTTTAAGATATTTCCCTCTGAAATGCTGTCACGTTCGGGAAAACTGTTTCTGAAAACCAGCAAACAGCTGATTTCGGTTGTAACAATCGAAATGAAGGACAATGTGTTTACATGCTGAAAAGTGTGCACGGTTTTTCACTATTTTCTTCTGACTCAAACGACGGATGGAGCCAAATTTTCTCTGTTTTTCCCCCTTGATTGAATCATACAAAGTAACAGCACTGCATTATCACCTTTACTAATACTGTATATTGCCTTTAAATAAGCCCAATTCATGCTTGGTTCTAAAAAATGCTTCCATCGGAGACAGTGATATCATGATGCGGGAAAATTGTCATTCGAAACACGGTCTATACGGAAACCGATACATAATTTGATACACAAAATGTGGTTTAAAAAAATCACTTCGAAATAAAACAAAAATATGGTTGTCTTAATCATTAGCATTCAAAATTAAATTGAAAACAATAGTTAAGACGTTTTTTATAGTCTTATAATCTCAGCATGTTGTTTGTTCCTAAAAGTTCTATGTCTTAATTGCCTATTATTCTTTGAATTCTGGAGAACAGGAACTTTGATTTGTGTTTAATGCTTTAAGATTTAAAATAATAAATTGTTATTAATTTAAATTGTTCTCAATATTCCATAAGGGATAGGCCTGTGCTCAAACTCGCATCACTTTATTATTGTATTTATACTTTAAACATGCTCAGCGTTTCAATATGGGCAGCGGCAAATTAAGTTGGTCAAGACAAATAATATAGGCCCACCAGTGGAAGGTTCTCTGGAGTTAGGCTGCATTAATCTAGATAGAAACAACACTCAGGAAACTTCTGGGGCCCAGTGAAGAGGTTTTAAGAGCTGATTTCATTATCCCAGGAGGGCGAGAGATGTTTTTCTGAGCAGCAAATCTAGGACTTATTAACTGTCGCTAGCAGCACTTGGCAACTTCTTGAAGGGTGTACGGGTACTCAACCTCTTGGAAACCTGACAAGTTTAAATAAAAAAAGGTACCAAGCCGGAGATGAAATTTCAACTTATTGCTCTGAACTCTGCCGGAGGCGGTCGAGCTGGCTGATATGAATTTCTGCGTTCAAACACAAGGGAGGGCACTCGAGCTTGTCTTTTATTGGACTCGTTACATAGACGCCATAGGATTAAACCTCCAAGCAAAATGGCATTATACGAAACCGTACCGGTCCCAGCCCCTTCTTCAGTCTTCGCTCCTTGTTTTTACTTCGGCAACGAATCTTCCCTCATAAAATGATGAATTGCACTCGCGATTGTCTTTCTAGGTCTGAAATCAGTCAGGCCCCGTGGGCAATCGATAAAAGGCCCAATGACTGCCGGACCAGCGCCGGAAGAGCGGGAAATGCCTTAATTGCAAAACGGCTTCTTGTTTTGGGGGAGTCCGGCCCGTTTACACGAAAGCAACCGCGCGCGTAATTTTGTCCCCGACAGAAACAGGCCTGTGAAATACAAGAGAGTGTATTAGAAAGGGAGGGAGGCCCTACATTATTAAGCCGTAGTGCAATCTTGTCAATAATCTGTATAACTATCTTTTGTTAGTTTGAAGGGATCATCCTCAGTCTGTGACGAGGGTGTGGCTTGTAAGTCAAAGTTAAAGGGCCCGGTGAAGTAATCAGCGTCTACAATCACTGGACTGGATCATAATAGTATAGTCTCTCAAAGATCACAGTCAAGAAAAAAAATAAGAAGAAAAAACGAAAAACAGAAAGAAGGAAGAACCTTAGTAGAATTATACATAACAAAAGAAGAGACAAATTTCCCACAATGATCAATTCAACACTATCATTATGCTAAAAGTAAAATACTTTAAATCATTAAAATTAAAGTCGAAAAACTGATTCTATAAAGATCAATTTTTAATTACTCCTGAGCAGTGTTACAAAAGAGACGGCACACCTTACAGTAAAAACTAACTACACGAACAATATACAATGGTGCCAAAGGCAATCTTGACAGCGTACATTAAAAGCAGTGACAGCAAAATCAACAACACAAATCACGAGTAATTTAAATTTCAAAGTTTACACTAAACGCTCATATCTCAGAATCGCAAAGTAAACAAAACAATATCTTCAATCACTTGTAACAGTAGGTCGAGCTTTAACAAAAAAGTCAGTACTAACAGCTTTTTTGTGTTCAGACCTGGGCATTTGAATACTGATTCGGGTAAATCCATTATTTATTCGGTAAGTCATCATATTCGTATTCAGGCCCCGGGCAGGTGTGTGGGTTTCATTCCTGGCGATCATAGCGACCATTAAGGCACTCCAAGTACCTGCCAGTTCAATACATGCAAATCAACACCCCCCCCCCCTCACTGGCGTTGTTTCCAATCTCATGAGTATGCATTAGATTACAGAATCCATGACCCCCCCCCCTCCTCAAATGCACCGTGTTGAAATTAAATTGCATATTACTTTTCTTTAGTCTGAACTTGTGGTTATGTGGCAGATTAGACTGGCAAAATGTACTCGATATCTTTCCAGACCAGACAAAATGACTAAGGATAATGGTGTCAAAAAGAAAATCAGGGACATATTTATAATCACTGAAATGTTAAGAAAGTAGCGATATGATTGTTTTATGTGAACTACACGATTTGACAGATTTCCACATGGATATTTCATTTTAAAGACAGTTAAGTACAATATTGGTAATTATCGAAACAACCTTAATCAGGTTCAATCTAAAAGCTCGCTGACTAGTACAAAGGCCCTTCTCAGACTGCAGAAAAGAGCTGTCCTGTTTGTCTCCATGCAATACTTTCAACTATTATACTAACTCTCATGGCGAAGATATTATTAAGCAATTATCTTGGAAAACCTTAGAACCAAGAAGAATTGTGTTTATCTAGCCTGTCTAATGTAGAAATGTGTCCACGGGCATGCACCAAGTAGACTATGTAGTGATGTACTTCGATAGGCATGGTATTAATACTAGAAATGTAGACTCTCTGAACGTTGTTTACCCTAAACCTAACATTGATTGTTTTAAACAGTATTTTAAGTTTGCTGGTGCAAACAAAACAAACGAAAAACACAAACAAACAAACAAACAAACAAACAAACAAACAAACAAACAAACAAACAAACAAACAAACAAACAAACAAACAAACAAACAAACAAACAAACAAACAAACAAACAAACAAACAAACAAACAAACAAACAAACAAACAAACAAAAACAAACAAACAAACAAACAAAAACAAACAACCCAATAAAGAAGAAAAAACCAAATAATTAAGTATAAGTTAATAAAATAAACAAAATAATAAACTAATAAACAAATAAATAAGATTTTTTTAGATCAGCGTTGCTTATTTCGATAGGCGCAAACGAATTAAGACCGATGTAAACATGTTCAAAATACCTGAACTTGTTCAGAAATATCCACAAAAACGTGGGCATCGAATTTGATTATAAGCCTTCACAGGTTGGTCGGTTGCTGTTTATTAAAAAACACAAAGATGGCAATTAATGCACTCCTCAAAACAAACGCTTTCTACAAACTAGCTAAATAAATAATCACATAAATAAATAAAATTGCATCATTTCACCTCAGATTCTCCTCATTTCTCCCGAGCGTTTGCCACTAAACAAGTTTCAAATCCGGCTAACGCTTGGATCACTTTTTTGTACCTACCCACGTTGTTGAGTGGTTTATTTATGCTTTTCTCTCATTTTGACCTATTTGGACGACGGTTGGTCATAATATTGTCTCAGACATTAAATTAAAATTTCCGCCCCAAACCCCCTAAAAGCATTTGAATGCTTTCAGGGGGTTTTGGGCAGAAATTTGAATTAATGTCTGAGACAATAAAGACCAACCGTCGTCCAAATAGGTCAAAATGAGAGAAAAACACAAATAAACCACTCAACAACGTGGGTAGTATCATCAGTTCATGCAAAGTTTATTATGAGAGTTGCCATTCTGACTGTTTCATTTTTGCCACCCGTCTTCAATCCGTGATACATTTGGGACTACTATGAGGGAAACAACCGCATCTTAGAAATTAGAACATGGTCAAGCAGGCTAACAACATCGCACGATCACCGCTGTAGGCGTTAACTGCCATGGTTGCTCAGTATATAAGAATACACTAAACCCCCTGTAAAAGGAGGAAGTAGAAAAAAACCCAAATGAACTGCGGACAAAAATCATGTGTCAAACGCCGGCGTCCCACTGTCTAGCGTGATCTGCTGACGGTGACGCGAGGTTTTTTTCTGTGTGTGTGTGTGTGTGTGTGTGTTTTGTTATTTTTTTTTTTATATCGAAGATGCTACATCGCGTATTTCCTCCCTTGGTTGAAATTTAATCTCGAAGCTGGCTTGGTGGTGGGAAATCTAGCTACTACTAGCCCTGAAGAAACACAGTATACACGTCCAAGTGACGAAATTGAATGTCTATATTCTTTGGGATGTAACGGGGGACCCATGCCTAGCCGCGACATGATTGAGTTTCGGGGTGATCTATGTCTATTTGAACAGTGTAGATAATTTGCAGCGATTTTCACAGGGTTAGAACTCTATCCACCACGGGAATTATTATTAACTGGCAAAGTGACTTTAATAACTTCACTCTCTCATTTTGTTTTCTTCAAGCAGCTGGGGTTATTTTTTTCTTCTTCAATAGTCTTGTTTTTTTCTTGTTGAGGTAAGATACTAAGTCACGCCCTGTCGGTTGACACAATTTGTACAATTATTATTAAATATCGACAAAGATTTTTTTTTCCAGTTTTAAAACTAGGTTCTTTGTTTGTGTAATATCATTTGATCAACTGTAATACCATTTTATCAAAAGTGTGTTCTTTAAGATCTTAATTGGATTATGATTTGATACAAAAAGACTGTAATTATTGACGTCATTTCTAACGTCATGTGGCATTGGTGGGCAGTGTTACATGGACGATAGAGCAGTGGTTGTGTGCACGAGTACACGAACTTGTTTTCTTTAAAAGTGTATACAAAAGCAATTGTAGCAATTCATCAATTCATCGAAAACTATTCTGTATTCCATTCTGTGTTCTATTCTGTAGGGTTAATAGGTCTACTTTAAATTGGTGTTAAGTGTGCTAATTTTAAGAAAATGACCGTGTTATTCATCTATATTACTATACTCATAAAAGTTGATTGCAATGGAATGTTTTTTCATGTTGTCATATCAGACACGAGTGCTTCTTGCGATGGCTTCAACAAATAGTTTCAAAAAGAAGCGATTGCAGACAAACAAACACAATTACTGTAACTGTAACCAAACGACCGCCAACTGAATCGAAATAATTTATTTCTCAAACAGACTTTATTTATCCGATACTCAGCCGTAAATGCCGCCAACTCAAAGCAATTGCATTATTATTTTTGTTCCCCTTTTTCAGATTTGGCATATTATCATTGGGAATATTTTCCGGTTTATGGACCCAATCTTTACTTGGGCATGACTGGGCAAAGTCAATTTACACGAACAAGACCTCGGAGAAGTCATCCTTTTATCAACCCAATGTTACAATAATGAGACAATAAAGATGATGCCTCTCTCCTCATTTCTCCATCTGAAATTGCCTTTTCATGTCCAGATACATTTTCCACTGAAACTTGCATCTTGCTTTGAGCTATTTAGATGAACCAGTTCACTAAATATTGATGCTAAATAACAATCAAGACTACATGTTAACTCCGCAAGGCAGGTAGAGGACACAGGAAACGCAGACGTATGTAACCTACCGTTTACTCGGTTAAATGCTGGGGACTCAGTACATCGCCGCGGTGCACCGTGACAAAGTAGCCCGTTCACTAGCGGCTTGCAACGGGATCCTTCACGGTATACAGCCCAGCCAAAGCTCGCCTCCGGCCCCAAATAAATTACCTTCTGCTTGCTGTACACTCTATGATTGATCGCACTCGCGGGAGAGACGTAATGTCATTATTTTTATACACAAAAAACGGACTACGGTTCGCGAGTCTTGCCGACCAAGTCCCTCCCGTTACATGCAGCACGAATGCAGAAATCGCAAGCAACATGACCCGAGGCTACGGTGCGCTGGTCGGTAGCTACTTTTCTCCCGCACGCGTCGATAATTGGTGTAGCCAAAATAGTAGGGAAGAGAAAATGCCGCGCGCAAGGCTTGTTTAGAGCATAAAGCCTAGTCATCGGAGTGGATCGGTTATATCATAGTTCATGTGTTTTAATTCCCAGACAAAGAGAGATTTCTGAGTATAAAGCAGAGATTACCTTCGTTACATTATCAAGATACCAACTCGACCCTCTCCACAGAAAGCATTAGAATTATGTAAACCCAAGCCGTGCCCCCTGTATTACTTTAAAACGAGTATATGCACGTCATTCTCACGCCATGTTGAATCACAAGGGGATAGCACTTCTACCCTGCTTGCCAGTTTAAGTCAAACCACTCCATGATTTGACACTATAGGAAGTACTTGTAGATGACATAGTTAGTGTATAAATAAAGACTTGTACAATTGTGGAATTCAGGCCACGTTGATCGCACTGTCGACCCCTCATGCAGGTTGCTCCTGACACTGCAGAGCAGCTACGGCTGTTCATAGATTTTCAAGCAGAGCGATTTTACGGATGGGAGGCTTCTCTCCCAGCGACTGAGATAACCTCAGCTCTGTCTTCTCATCTATTTTATGATTTCACACTCGGTGACGAGTCCCCAGGAAAGGAAAGACTTGAAGTTTAGATACGAATGCTCCAGAGGAGCGCAATAACAGTCATCCAGCGCCGGCAATAATTCGATATTAATAGGAATTGTAGGTATTTCGCGATTAATTTAAATGCTCAGGTTTTCAAAAGATACGAAGGAAATACAGATACGGGGGCGGCTATAAACAATATGAGTGAACTACAAACCTTCAAACAGATTCAACGACAAGTCATTATAAAAAATTAAAAAAACCGGATGATGACTATTCTGCTACCAAGACGACAACACAGAACCAACCCTCATAATTTACTTTCGAACTGAATCATTGCCTCTCCCCGTTCGGACAGGTGAAGAATGTCAACATTCATTAATTGGAGGGGAAGTGTACAAACATTAATCTTTATCAGCATTCGGTGATGTTAGGACAGTACGTGTATGGTTCCTTGGCTTCACAACCAGAATTAATAAATGAAATAAAAATGGTTAGCCCAGTTGGTATTAGATCACCGGCCGTTCAACCCGGAGGTCTCAGGTTCAATTCCTGCTCGAGTCAGTTTTTGTTTGTTCACCCCAAAAATTGATTTACATTTACCCAGCCATTTTTCACTTGTGGCTTATTACTTAATAAAAAATAATTGTCACTTTTCAGAATTGTATTACTGACCGGTAACCAACAGTATCGAAGTAAAAAAAAAATGTTCAGATTAACATTGTTCCTTGAATCTAAACGGAATTTAACTTTTCTTCAAATTGATCATCTTATGTAAATTTATTTCTATACAGAGGAGATCGGGCAATAAAGCCGGCCGGTTTAAAACAAGCAATCTTGAAAAACCAACACGTTCCAAACCTCTAGAAAATTCAAAATGGCGGCAGGTAAGTAGTGAGAACTATCTCTGCATACTCCTAAGGAGTTCAGATGGTTTCAAGAATACTTACGGCCCGTTCAACAGAGGTTTTAATTAATTGTCCAAGACGTTTTAATTCTTTATTTCAAAGCCCCTCAAATTATCGTTAAGTGGACTGTCTTGTGGCAAAACGTATCTAATAAACCTTGGCTACAACGAAGACAGAGTCTTTATTTAGCTGATTATCAAATAAACCATCAGTCGTTGAATGATCTATTTTCTCCCTAAAAAGGCAGAATGAAGAGCTGTGGACGAGGTGTTGTTTTGAGAGAGAGAGAGAGGGGCGGTGCAGGCAAGCGTTGCTGATGTTGCCGGACTTGCCAGGCGGGCGGGCGGTTGGTTGGTCGGCTGGGCCTGGCATTCCGGCTAGGGCATGCCGTCTTTTACCTGAGTGTGTCGGGGGTTAAATAGCGCGGCTACGGCGAATAGATTAGTTACGCTACACTGGACTAATGTACCTGTGTACCAAAATCGCTGGATTCAAAAGGCATTAAAGGTAAGGTATGACGGCAAATAATTTTGAAATCATCGTTTCGTGGGTGAGTAGTAAGGGTGTTTATGACGCACCCTCCATTTTCGAGACAACTGACTTTCAGCTTTCAAAGAAAAGTAAACAACGATGCGTTTTTTCTTAAACGAAAACGTCAGTTTAAATAGTCTCCAGTCAAGTCTGAATGTTTCCTATCTGTAAAGTCATTATATTACCCATAAGGGACTTACAGTCTCGCACCTTGGTTCGTTTTTTTGTTATTATCCAGCCAGACACTCAATTGAGCTGAGAGCGGTTAGAATCTGGAGTAGCAATGAGTCCTAAGCCACTCTGTCGCCAATGACTCTCCGGGGTAGTAACGGGCAAAATCAAGGGGCTCTTCACCCCCAAAGACGAGCTGCGGTTGCTAAGAACAATAGAGACTTGTCTGTAAAGTGTAGGGGTAGGGGGTGATGACGATGTGCCCAGCGAGGGATCGCAGGGCTTCTCAACACAGCTTGCAAAGCTAGAGACTCATTAACCCATTTGATGCTGAGGCAATAATATGAACATTGCTCGGTCGTCCGGTAGGCTCGCGAGAGGGTACAAGTGGTGTTGGCGGCTGCAATCTGCTCTTCCTAATTACGAGTTTATTGTGTGCTTTATGGATATGAATATTAAGAGACATTTGGCTCTGTGGTTTTTTAGTTTACATTTTTGTTTTGTTTGGGTATGAAAACAAACTAATATGCGTCCTGGCAAATACGCATCAATTATACGACACTGGTTTCTACAGTAAAATGACAATTGGGGCTAGGATAAATGATTTCAAACGAAGACGTACCGTAGTATTAAGCTCTTGAAACGGAGGCCCAGAAAATGATGACATTATCTTCACAATCCCCTTGTTATTTAGTTGAAATATTTACAATTCATCAGATGAAAACGGCACAAAAAATCACAAATATTAAGCATAGCCCTACACACTGAATATTTTGACAGCATGTTTTTTATGGGGTCATGATGCGGGCCCTTGTTTCAGCACCACGTGTTTCCTTTCATATAAGAAACGTACGTCCAGGGCGGCGTTTCATTAAAGTATTGACCGGCGTCGTGGAACCTTACAATCGTGTCAACAAATACAACATCGTGTCAACTAAATAGACAAATAAACTGAAATAAACTTCATAAAAATAAAATGAAAATATCACACGGACTGAGGAAGAAAAATGTCGCGATCAACATCAGTAACTATGATAATAACTGAGCAAATTTCAACAACAGGTGGGGCTGTACAGAATCTTAAACAGAGACTTACAATGGCACGGTGAAAACATCACAGTAATTGTCTCCTATTTTCTCATTACAATCACGGTCCGGTGGAGGGAAATGGACACAAAACCCATGAAAATTCTCTTGGCACGGTGAAAACATCACAGTAATTGTCTCCTATTTTCCTAACTTACAATCACGGTACGGTGGAGGGAAATGGACACAAAACTCATGAAAATTCTCTTGGCACGGTGAAAACATCACAGTAATTGTCTCCTATTTTCCTAACTTACAATCACGGTCCGGTGGAGGAGACAAATGGACACAAAACTCATGAAAATTCTCTTGGCACGGTGAAAACATCACAGTAATTGTCTCCTATTTTCCCAACTTACAATCACGGTCCGGTGGAGGAAAATGGACACAAAACTCATGAAAATTCTCTTGGCACGGTGAAAACATCGCAGTAATTGTCTCCTATTTTCCCAACTTACAATCACGGTCCGGTGGAGGAAAATGGACACAAACTCATGAAAATTCTCTTAAAGTAATTTGGTGGAATTACTCGTCTTTTTATTTAATAAAAGTTCTGGTTTTATTCTCTCTCTTTTTTTCTTGTTTATTAGAACTGGTTTGAATAATAATGTTCATTTCTTTCATGTCTATAGCCCCAAGATATTCTTCACACTGTATCTTGGTCAAATAGTATAACATGCTTCCTATTTTGGGTGGTAGCTTGACAAAAAGTCATTTTCTTGAGCACAAGTAGACAAAAACCAAAACAAGCCAAACCTGTTACCCTTTCACTCCCTCAAATCTGCCCGAACGTATCTTTTTTATTCATCACAAGGAATTGTATTAGGCTGTTTGTCGGGGGATAACATCTTTTAAAGGAATAGGAATTGGGAAATTTGTCTCCATAAGTAATGGTTAAAAAGTGCTGACGTTTTGGAGCCGGAAGTGCAATGTAAACGAACAATATACATACATGTACATGAGCATTCGTTACACTGTATAATACCGGCGGCTCCAAAACGTCATCCCTTGTCAAAAGGATTAGACTAAGGGCGAATTTCTCCACCAAATAATCGTTTTAAGTTTTGTTTAACGATTGGCAAGTATTATTATTTTTATGGTGATGTAGAAGATACAGTATTGTTAAGTATCATATTGCCAACCAAGGAACGGTATTTGAAATACAGGCAAGCGCTACGGGATAAACATTGTTGTTTAGTTGATTATGTATAGTCACTCTGTATCCTCTGTATCGGAACCACTATCGAAAAATTACTGAAACAAAACTAGCCTAAAGAACAAGAAAACAGAACAAGTCCATTTTACGGTGACCACTTTATCGTATCAGTGCCTCCATGTACTTCAACGTTTCATTATTAATCAAAACGCCGGACCCATTTCCAATCTGACGCTCTATATAAACACGGTTCAGTCATAAGCTTTGATTTGCTCCCTGCAACACGAATTCACTTTTTACCCCCCGACTATTATATCCACACAACAACTGGCTGGGCCAGCTTCCCCCATTGCCGCTCTTTACACGGCTAGCTAGTCACTTAGAGCCAGCGTATAGAATCGGCGGTACTAAAAGTGCAATGAAAGTCAAAATGCTACAGCGAGCGCGGTAATAAAATAAAAAAAAAAACCGTCCTGACATTTACTGCTATCGCTTGGACTATAGCAATAAGCGACATATGGAGGCTAGTTGGACTTTGAGACTTCGCCTGCAATACCCGACATTTATCAAAGTCATAAAACCGTTTTAATCTCAAATACATATAATCTCGGTGTGCTAATATTAAGAGCACCATTCGTTGTTATTAATAATTTTTCGTGCGGTGTATAGTGTTGACGAATATTGAATTCGGTGGCAATTGAGTTGGCATACAGTGGTCAGAATTAATGGGCGGACAGACGGGCAGGGGGACGGATACACTTAGCTAGTGGCCGGCCATTCCACTGGTCACAGAGAAAAATAGGCTTCCCTAATTCAATCTGTTCTTTAATTAGTACCTTAAAAGAATGCCTTTGGTAATATCACTAGTTAACGTTTCATGTGTAGGCGTCCACCCTCTTGTTGTAATCAGTATAAACCTGTGAACATTCACCATCTTGATAGATGCTAATTATGGGCAAAAACAATAATACTCGCCATCTTGTTATCCATACGGTTCTAAAAATCTGTACTTAAGTTTGAGTAGCATTCTGACGTCAAATATAGAAAAGTCTTACCGGTATTGTCATTGATAAAAAGTGATCAGGAATTTCTCCCAAGCCCATATAGGTTAACCATGGAGCAATGCTCCGTGTGTCAGCAAGGTTGGTTAGGGGGCATGGTTTTCCGTTCACTCACAGAATGTGGCGTTACAATCTAAATCTTCAGTTCCGGACATTGATATGCGAATGTACAATACACATTATGAAATATAGGATTCTCCACTCACCCCCTCTTGCGCACGCAGTACAGGGCTTGTTGGTTTATCAGATATCCAGAGGTCCACTTGGGATGGAGCGAGTCTTCCAATGTGGGAGGTAGACCAGTTCAAACCACCCCTCGGCTTCCTCGCCTGAAACACCAATACAGAAACAATCTCATAAAACTATATCAGATGTAACGTGGTCCTTGTTCATGCTAAACAAAAATGACATCATAATTGCCGGCCTTCGTCGGCAGAGGGAGGGGGAGACTACTGCGGGGAGGGACCGTCAACAACCCGGCATTGTTGCTCATTTATAACAACTGTAAGGCTACTTTTGTCTAGTGTGTCTTCGAGTAAGATTTCTGCAGTTACAGACGCCAGAGAAACCTGGTCATTTCCCTTGTCCGTTTGTCCTACCTTATAGCTCTATGGTCCCTACGAGAAAGTCCGCTAATTACCCCCCAATACCGTAATTGCGTTTGTTGTGATATGCACCGGCGTGACGCTGGGTTTCCTCTCTCTGGCTTTTGTCCGTACGAGGACCGGTATTATACCCACCTCTCCAAGTTGAGTGGAGTGGAGACAGCAAGAAGAATGCCCTAGAAAAAAAAGCTTTCCCGGCTGGAAGACACAACTTAGGAGCTTGACCTATTGTTTAGAGGGTGGCCGATCACAGCACGACCCACCGGAGACTCCCGACGAAGTTAACACACCAAAAGACTAAACGTGACCAGTTTATGTGATTCACCACGGTATGGTTACGAACTACCAAGGTGGAAGTGATTTGTTTGTGTCAAACTCTCCCAAGACGTCTTGTGGTATAAACAACTTTGACGTCTTATAACGGGCCACCGTCTTAAGCCAATGCCCTTTTTACACTTACACGTTGCAGAACTTATTAAACTATTTACTAACTTTCAAATTGCGAAAGGTGCATGACAATGGAGGTGACATTGGCTAGGTCATAATGATATTAAGTAAATAAGGAACACATAAACGTATTGCAAAGTAAACTCAGTGTTGCTGCAATACAAAAAATCATAATTTTTCTGAAGAAAAAAAAAGCCCACACACGTTGAAGTAAAACGAGATTGAACTGTCATAAGTTGTTTCACTTGGCATTGCTCTGATTTACATCTTGGGGGAGTGTAAATAATTATTAACATTCAATTAAAAAAAATAGAACTCCAAATTTGTTTAAAAGAAAAAAAACAATGTAATGGATGCTGTGTAGAGAAACGCACGCTTTTGGGATGTCCTGAAATTCTATAGCATCATTTTCTTTAACCTGATCCTGGAATTGTTTCACCTCGCCACTACATAAAGAAAACTTAACTTGATGTTCCAACTTCTGATCACATTGGGCAATGTTTCGTCTGGGGCCTATACATGCGTATTTGGGTATCGAACTTGCCTGATCGACTTGGAGGGGGGATAAGGTGATCGATAGGGAGGCACACAGACAGACCACATGGATTAAGGGGGCTTTATGGATCCGGAAGATCAGACTGCGGATCGCATGAACCGGGACATCATGACCTACCAACTAAGCCATACGTGGGATCAGCTGATTCACGGGTCACGTGACTGTCGAGCTGTAATAACAACCACACCTCAGATGTGACAAAGATGTCAAACCGTAGACATTGAAATGTCATCTAAACGTAAGTCAACTCAGTTGTGTTCATACATATAAAGTTCCTTTCTTAATGGATTAACAACCAACTGGATGAATTGCCTTCTACAGATAACGTTGAGCACAGCATAGCAAAACATGGAAACATTACATCTTTTCTCGAACATAGGCTACGGGAGCTCACAAGTTAAAGTCAATCTTGAAATTTACATCTGGAAAGAACGCATCCTTCTTAAAACCTATGCTGTACCGTCCTTTTCAAAATGTTATAGATATAAACCACTGTGTTAGAGAAATGGGCTTCTGTACAGATTGTGAAGTTTGGACTCCATGTTGTTCAAGTTCAACTGACATTACTGTTTGCTCGTTACATTTAATAATTCGTACTAAAACCCACTTAACACAGACACGTGTCTTCTAGTATGGGGGGGGGGGGTGCTATGACTATTGACTAATAAAATCAAATCCTTGCTGTAACAAGGCATGCACACCCAATAAGGCACCAGGAACGTTGTATCAACCCTACACTCTCCTTCAATACACGAATTCTCTTCACCTTTTTTTCTGAAGTAGTAATCTGAAGTAGTAACAAAGACAAGTGCCTTCTAGTATAGGTGAGGAGTACCTAAATGAAGGAATACCAATAAAGTTACCCAGTTATTAACCCACTGGGGGTACTATTATGACTATTGACTAATAAAACCCTTGCTGTAACAAGGCATGCACACCCAATAAGGCACCAGGAACATTGTATCAACCCTACACTCTCCTTCAATACACGAATTCTTTCACCCTTTTTTTCTGAAGTAGTAATCGAAACGTGATGAGGGTTGAAGTGGGACGGGTGGCCACTCTCAGGACTAGCAATAGAAGTGTTGACGAGTTCCAGTCCGAGAACAAAAAAACTAGACCCTCAAAAAGAAGGGTGTTTTGAGCCCAACACTATGGAATCTTCACAGATCATTTGATGCGTAAGACGGCGTGACCACTGAAGCCCTCACGGTTGTCTGAGCTACTTTGGGCGTTCTAAAAGCTGACGCTTGCCAGTTTGCCGTGTGCAATTGTCTCCTTTTTACCTCCTCGCGGATTTATCTCGAAAACATGTTTACTTCCATCTCTCTGATGAAAGTGCTGCTTATTGTTTCCCCCTACATTTATCCATTTTTAGATAGGTGAGCATTTATGGGAAAGGGGAGAGGGGTGGAGGAGAGGTGCGATGTGTGTGTTCATACGTAAGACCAGGGTGAGGTCTTTCTCGCCATTGGAACAAACAGCTGTCAGAGTTTAAGTTTCAGCAGTGAATTGAAGATGGGTAATAAGTGACCGGAACTAGAGACAACACAACATAATAGGACTAGCATGTTGTTAACTCTTGTGTCTGGTCGAGTTGGATGATTGGTGGGAACGTGTACAGGGCGTCACTTCCTCAGATCAACGAACCCTCAAGGTCAAACTGGGACAGGCAATCTCTGTGACAGTTATTCTAAACATTGCAGTGAACGATACCCATTGATTATAGTACATCAGAGTGCTACAAAAATGTGTCAGTTGCTGCACAAAAAATCACAACCTGCAACTCAATATTAGTGTTAAACCAGCGTGCACAAAACATGTTCAGCCTAAGTATTTTGCTATGCAAAATTGCGGGACAAAATCGCTCCTTGCATTGAATATATATACTTGTGACGAGTTGTCAATGAAAACAGGTTCAACTCCGTGATTTTGAAGGAAGTGAATCACCTCATCATCTTTGTGACGGTTTGAGTTCGAGACTACACCTTTATAATGATGCGGCCTATTTTGGCCCGCTCCCCACATGTGTTGTATGCAACAGGCCCGATATAGCCACGTCCGAAGCAATCAATTCGGTCTTTTATTTATTCACGCATTTTAATTAGAAGAACACGTGTCCATCGCGGTAACGCATAAACTGAAACAATGCTTCGTTCAAAACCAAGTGCACACGTCATGGGCTTATTGGTTTAATCGTGAGCACACAACACTCTAATGCTTGTACAAAGATGACCGTCTGCAACATTGCTCTGTTGTCAGTGTCAAGGGCTTGTTTTCTAGGGATAGAGATCGTCTGCTCAAACCTGCGATGATTTTCTTAATTCCTGTGTTTTAACCCAATATTGCGCTTTATCTACCCCCTGCCCTCCCCCTTTGAGTTCTTGTACAAAACAGGTGTACAAAAAACTAAAAAGCTGCCGGGAAGGTGAGCAAAGAGACAAGGAAAATGCATAAACAGTACCTGTAAAGATTTGTTCAGCCTAATAGACCTTTATCATGCTGCAACCGTCTTGGTCATGTTCCCTGTATCTAATAACAGTAATGTATGCTAATATTCATTGTACAAAAAAGAACCAGACTATTTGCCCTTCCAGCCTCGGTTTGGTTACATTGGTTTGAATGGAAGAAAATCAAGATGGCCACACCATGATAAAGGTCTATTAGCCAAGCTAATAGAAGTTGTATAGAGAGAGAGAGAGGAGGGGGTGATCTTCAGAGGTTTTCTGTTCCGAATACGACCCTCACCATTTAAAGATGTAAAAACCTAAAGAGGCTTCCGCCATTTTTGAGGTATCTAAACTGATGAGAATAACATTTAGCATGCACAGATCTAGAATTTGATTCTTTTAGAGGCAGGGCCATTTTGTACAAGGAAACCAAGAATGAGACCACGGCAAGGCAGGCATAGACCTCAGTATCCGAAGTATAAACTCAAGCTTCAGCTCGATGTCAAGTATAAAGCTGATAACTACACTTTAAAGGGAATATCTGAACAAGAGAGAATGATTGCAGGTTGGAGCAGAAGTGAACAGCGGTAGGCATGGTGAGCGGGAATACAGCACTCGGCAGATATGGCTGCAGAACTGAGTCTAAAATTTCCCTTCCAGCCTCGGTTTCGATACAATGACGCGAAGGGCAGTTAAACGGAAGAGAATGCTTCAGTGCATGGGTGCAACTTGGCTAACCTGAGCAACAGAACGAAACATTATTACGTGAAAAAGAGTTAGGAAAGACCAGGGAAGATGTTTGATCATTGGGCCGAGTGAGCCAATAGTGACCAGCTGCAGATCCATGTAGATCTAAATGGAGTAAGGTAAGGCACGGACTAGAAAAAGGCACAGAAAGCATGCTGAAAGCCAACGACCGACATCAACCCAAAGAGCACAAAGCAAAAACAGCATACATCGGTTAGAAATATCTTTACGAAGTCTCATCATGCGATTTAGCAGACACACAGTGCGGACTTAAGGCTTTGTGAACTGCGCAAAATGATTGACCATACACACGCTGTATGCAGCGGGCCTGGGGACCATGCACGCAGGTGACAGGCGTGGGGAAATAAGAGCAGGGTACTTTTAGCAATTCGTCCCTTCCCCGACTCCCCTTCTCTGGATGCCAGTAGCAACCATGGAATTCCTATTTCCCTTATGCTCCAGCGTGATTTGAGAAGACGAGCTGTCACGAGGAAAGTGGTCGATCCTGGCTCGGAAAACACGGTTCCCGGCTGTTCCCCGGGAAACTCTAATTTAGAGGCTCTAAAACGATTTTTCGCGTGATTTTTCGCTTATTGCTTGAAAGAAATTCGTGTAACGTGTCGGGTTGCATAGTTCTACTTTGCCAATTATATTGTTCTTGATGCACTAAGTGCGGGGAATGGCAGATGTCTTTTTTTCTTTTAGTAAGGTACCCCAGGAGGCTGAAGTAAAACAGTTTAATCTCCTATACCATACTAAAAGAAGCCTGCTGAAGAAAGTCAGATAAATTTTAAAGTAAGTAATGAATATGTCAGAGCAACAGGGTTTGAGTGAGGCAGCTACCCTCTCCGTAAAAACTTGTCTTACTTTGTCTCATTTAAGAAATTGCCAGGTGAGAACCGAATCTACTGGGATGTACTTCATATTGAGTTCATTGACGTGTATTTCTTCCCCTTTTCTCTTGCTTCATGATACAAAGTTTGTCACTTTAGTCATAAAAGAAGAAAAAAAAATCGTTGGGAAGTTTTAAATTGGTTACAAAAACTTTTTCACCCCAAAATGACCGGCGTTATCTACCTTAAGACTCAAATGAAAAAATAATTGAATTTCGGTATAAAGACAATGATGGAGGAAAACTTTCCTTGAAATATTTCTGCCTGAAGTGTTAACGGTTTTTTAACAATAAATAAAATAAGATCGAAAATTAGTTTTCGTCTCATGGGAGACCAAAACTCTGCCTATAGGAATGCGTACAAAAATGCTGTATGTATTTTTACCGTTTTCTTGCAAATGAAAAAAAGAAATGAGCTGAAATTTTCACAGGTTGGTTTATTTACAAATATCTTGATTTGTGCAAAGAATGGAAACATTTACAGTTAGCTTACCAATGTTGAGCTGGGACTTTAAATTGATTCAAACACTCATGATAACCATGTGTATAAAACTAATTTAGCCGTATCCCAAATGTTCGTCCTATGTAGAAAGTTAACATAAGTATAAAAAGCTAACATCAGTGTCATAACCAAACGTATACAAAATATTATGAATAATATGTCTTTACTATGGTAAAGCAATAATTATACATCTTCATAAACCAGAAGGAACCATGGTAATGGTCTATCTGGGTGAAAGGGAAAAAAGAGAAATATGCAAAACCCACATTACTATGAATGTTAACTGTATTCAGTCACGGTGAGACCCATTCAAACAAAGGGTTGTTTCAAATGGCCCTGAGAACAAATAGAAACCAGTAAAACAGAACATAAAAGTAAAACGAAATTAAAGCCCCAGCTCAACAAAGATAATATGTAATAAAACAAACCTGTGAATATTTCAGCTCATTTCGTTATTTTATTTGCGAGAAAATGGTGACAAAATTTATTTTTGTACGCATTGCTATAGGCAGAGTTTTCGTCTCACATGAGACGAACATTAATTTTCGATCTTATTTCATTTATATTTCAAAAACGATAACATTTCAGGCATAAATATTGTAAGGAAAGTTTTGTACCATCATTATCTTCATACAATGTAAGGTATATGTAGGCCTAAATCTGTGAACATTTATCCTTTCCAACAGTTTTGGGTTAGAAGAAAACCATGAAAATCGACAAACAACACCCGATCTAATTGGCCTAAGCCACTATTGGGGGGGGGGGCGTGATAAAAGTTTAAACATAAAACAAATAGTTATGATAAACATAACAAACAAGGACGACAATAAAAGTAAAAACACGATGATAATAAGAACTCAAATTACATATTAAAACAAAAACAAAATTATTAAAAAATAATCTTTATTTAAGAAGTTATTAAACAAGAGTGGGTCCATAGGACACAGTGCAAATTGTCTTTCAACAGTTTTTATTGACTTGTGACTGGTCTAAGGAATTCATAGTCAATCTATTTCATTTTAACGGGCATGTAACTTTGTTAATTTGATTACCGACGGCAGTTCCATGTATGGTTAATATAATAGACAACTTCGCAATACATTCCACGGCTAACGCGCGTGTTAAATGTATTTGCGAAGTTGTCTATGGACAATATAGTGCAGTCGTCTTTTTCCCAAACTGATGACGTTGAAAGGAAAAAATAGTCTGATCGTTTGTAAAGGGGGGACAAAGCATTAGTGTTTCTGACTACAGTATTATAGGACATACCAAAGATTTTCAGTTTTCCATCCGTGTCCGGAAGCAGTTAGCACCCCAACTCCTACCCTAATACCTTCCTTAATTTAATCCAGCTATGGCTAATTCTTTGATCCCAAACGAGATTAACAGCTCCAATCTATAATCGCTATCAAATCTGCGATATCTTCGAACGGCACGCAGTTGTAATAACAGCTAAATAGTAACAAGTGACTAAATATTTACCGGAAATAAAACTCGGCTCAAAATCACAAAATTACTCGCAATTAAAACTTCACAGGAAATGAACGAAAAGCTATTGGGAGAAATCGGACATTACATTACATTGGCTATTTGAGAGTACTGAATATGTCCAATGCAGCTATCCAAATGAACAACCACTTGCTCACCGGAGGACCTATACAGACGAGACGGTTATCGTTATCAACAAGTAAAAACCGCATAGTGTGAGATTGTGTGAGACTAGAAGAGCGCCCTCTCACAGGCCCGTCAAACCTTGCCCTGATTCCCCAATTTCAGCTACGCATGAAAAAACAAAACCGAAAGCTTGATTTTTGACAATGCAGGAATTTGTAGAGCACGATTTACACAGAGTCAGAGTCATACTGCCTTCAAATCTTCAACCTAATTTGCGAGTAGTGATAAATTGCGACCAATGTCCAACGCATAGCAGGAGTGTGTGTTTTTTTATTATGGAGGTGGCGGTGGATAACGCGTGGCATATGAATTTGTAACCCAGAAAAAACCCCATAGTGTATGGTGTAATTTGATGATGATGACGTTGCAAGAAAATGGCGCAATCAAAATTGGCTTACTTCCTCAGCCTTTTTCTTCAGTATCAAACAAAAAACCCAACCATAGTGAGTAATGTTTTAAGTAGGGGCGTCTAGTTTTCTTTGTGTTTGTGCTTATCCCCCTCAATTTAGGCCTAATGAGTTTGCGTGTGTGAGTAGCTTGGCATGGCGCCCCCATCGGCGTAGCAAAGGAGGAGGAATGCCCAGACTATTAAGGGATGGCGAGATCCCGCCCCCTTTTTGTGCATTAGGAAGAAATAATGCGCTGTTTCACGAGTGTTGCAAGGACCTCCCAGACAACCACTATCCCTGTCCCCAGCAAATACAAAGATACAACGAAGACATTTAGACAAAAGCTCAAATTCAAAGAAATATTAATGGTAGGCCTACTCTATTATTTCTTGATAAAGTTGAAGTTTTGACGTCTGAAATGTATGGTCTGTTCTGCAAATTGACCCATACAAATCAAATGTTTTGTTCTGATCATATCATTGTAAAGATTAAACGAGTCTTGTCAGGGTTCTGAAGTAGACTTAAAAAATAGTAGTGTGTATAGCAGTAATGATTGTGCTGACAGGAAAAAAACACTAGAATAGGGCCAGACTATAACTTTCCATCAAGCCTCGATTTGATTACGTTCGAACGGAAGTAAACACGGGGGGCTGCATCACCCCCATAAAGGCGGACTGACAGTTATTGCGACACCGACGATCAGTGCATGTCACGTACCCACCAAATAAAATAAACCAATAGAGGGCGCAATTCAACAACAACGAAAGGAGCTCTCGCATGTGTGCATACGTCATTCCTAATTCTAAGACTACTCAATAAAGGCTGAAATAGATGACATCTACGAGGCATTATATCAGTCATGGCTCTTGAAAATGTGTTCAGCTTTAAGAAAATGGTTTCCAGCAAATAAAATACGTCAGAATTACGTCGACAAGATTTGAAACCCCCCTTTTCAAGTAAATTTCTAAATAAATGAAGGTATGATGTATCATTGGGTTTTAGAAGAGAGAGCATTCATTTTAATTCTAGCAGGAAAAAAAACAACAAAAAACAACGATCGTTCTTTGAAAATTTGAAACATCTATCGAATAAGTTTTTTTTTTTTATCCGTGAGTTTTTGTGCACGTTTATTATGTGATAATTCAATTAAGTTCTGCAGTACCAAAAAAAAAAAAAAAAAAAAAAAAAAAATACAAAAGCTTTCTGAATCAGCTGTTTGTTTGTTTGTCTGTTTGTTTGTTGTTTTTTCTATCACTAACTCTTTCTCATTTTTTTTTAATAAACAATCGCCCAACACAAGGCTAAAGGGCCAATCAAGGCAAAGGCTACAAGGAAATCAAGACAATTTTAAGAAAGGAATGTATCTGTTCACATTCCTCTTAAACTGGAATAGATTGCAAGATGGTGGGAAAAAAATATTACACGTAGGGAGTTCCAAAGTGCAGATGTACGGGGGCAAAAGCTATTTGAATATCTCAGTGTTGACCTTTGCAACAGGTGCAATGATCCCCCAAGAAAGGGATGAGATGATGGGGCAGAGCCTGTGCTGTGAGTGAAGGTGCTTACAGAATGAATGAGAGACCTTCTGCGCACATACCGCGGAAGTACCGGTTGAAGAGGTGAGGCCAGGTCTTGTCCTGATCTTGTTATCCCAAACTAAGCCAACTCTGTATTTATTTATGTACAGGTTTGTTTTCCAAACACATAATTAACAGAGGAGTTTACAAAAAGCCAAAGACGGGCAAGTACTTGAAACCTTTTTGAATGGTTCTTCGCATGGGATCGGGCTGCTCAGTGGCGATTTTGTACCAAGGGGGGTGGTTATAAACTTATATTATGTATTATCAAGAGCAGTGCTATGAGGCTCATCCCATGCACCTCCTTTTTGTGACAATTGAATGAAAACAGTCATCCTATAAAAACTAATTAATTTTGACAAACTTTACAATTGATTTCACTTAGAAAAAAATATATGCATAGTAGACCATTACATGCAGTTATGACAACCAAGTCAAAATGTGACTCCCTGAAATTGTGGTGTAGGACGCCCTCATTCAGTTATTGAAACAAACACTGACATTATTACGCCACAAGAGGGCAGTAATGTCACTCAACATGTCAGAAAAGTAAACTTTGAAACAAACGCCTCGCAATCCATCCGACCTCCACTCATCCAGTCCGTGTTTCTATTTGCTCTCTTTTTTATAGGCCAATAACGTCATTTGTCTGCATCATTTGTCGCTGATAGGGTCAATACCTTGAAGGTAAAGTGTCACACTGTATCTTGGTAATTGTTTGACATAATAATCGATTCCCTAGCCACGTCCACAGGGTGCGAATCTCCCATTCAATTAATTCGAACAATGAGTTTCGATTATTATGTGTACATGAATCCCTCGATGGGAATCGATTATTGCATTTGACTTTCCTTTGAATTCAATAAAGTTAATAAGTACCAGCCGAAAGTTGACAATTTGTTTCAGAATTTTTTTTCTAGTGGCATCTTGCTGTCATTATAAATGCACATTTTTTATGGTAAATAATTATAGAATGTATAAACACTACTGGTAAGCAATCTAAAATAGTGTAAATTTGGTTGATTATATAAATACCTCTCTACATACATAAATCTCTAGGGGACTACAAGTATAAACGGAGAACAAGTGCTTTTATCCAGCTATAATTTGCAAACCAAAAGAATACACACAATCGGTATAAAATGTGCTCTACTTTCCAGTGGCTAAACCTCATGTGGTAAACTGGGTTATAATCCCATTCAGCACTGCTGACCATTTCATTCCAAACCCTCAATGAAAGAGAATAAAGAGGAGAAACAATCAGTGGAATGGGACCACAACCCAGAAAATCCCTCCTCCGCGATCAATCTCTATACCTTTCCCCTAATTACTTTTCAATTCAGCCAATTTAAACTCAACCCATCTAGCTTTTAATAGTGACTTGACAGTTGTCACTATACCCATTGCTGTCTCGAGTTTGTCCCGAGAGTCTTGATACTGACTGACAGATAGAGAGTTGAGAATGACCCACAGCCCTCGGGCCAGGGTGTTGTCAGCCAATAGGATTATCTGCACACTGTTAAAACCTCAGAAGAGTGCATGTTTTAATAATCTGTGAAATGAGCAGCGAGGGTCAAACAACCGAGGTTGTTTGGGATGAAGAGGTTGAGGACCTCTGCTCTTCAAGGTAATAAAAGACAGGGAGAAGATGGTCTTGTTTGAGTGGGGAGGGAAAAAAAGTGTACTTACAGGGCGAAGCGTTGCTGCTTTTTCCGCCGTAGAGGGCTCCATCACCTTGCTGGCCTTAGGCTATAGTGTGCTGGGTTCCACATAGTGCTGTTCTAATCATCGATTAGGAAGTAATCTTCCTTTATCATAGTACAGCCTTTTTGCTTTACCTTCCTTCATTCAGATCAATGAAACCAATGCTTCGAGTGAAACTAGTCCATCCCTGAATGATGATGTAAAAATAAATAACAACAATTATTAGATTTGTAAACACACTGCAAAAATTCCTTAACAACATATGGACCCTACATAGCTGGTGATGGCAAAAATCAAAGAATTAGCAATCAATTTCTGACATGATGCACGGCAAATTCATTTTTTGTAAATCTGACGAATAAACAAGAAATTTGTAGAGGTAATTAAGTCTTTCTTGTGATGTGAAAGTGGGCGTTACTTTATTATTTGTGATTTTGCCCATACACCGATATGTGTTAAGCACTGTATACTCAGTCCTGTGAAAAAAACCTCAAAGGCATATTTGTCGGGTGAGATACGAACACACGGCCCCCACCATTCTAGATAGTGCAGATGTCTTACCAACTAGACTACTGAGACTACCGTATAGGCAAAAACACAAATAATATTCTTATCCCCGATGCAAAAAATTAACATCTATTGTAATGGGTGTTACTTTGTCCCCATATTTTTCACATAAGATTTGTTGTTATTTTGCTACTTCATTTATTGATGTTTGGTGATGAAGTGAACTTGTTTACCAGGCAACCCCGTATGCGGAGAACTAATTGATCTGACAACCATTCTTGAGGGCGCGAGTCCCATTGCATTACAGTTTAACAATTTACTTACAGCTATGCTCTTGGCTATAGCCTCGAGTAAGAGTGAATCAGTGATGTAATCAGGGGGGCAGAGATGCCTCAGTCCCCTCCTCCCTAAACCCCACTCAGAACACTTAGCCTACACACCTCTTGCCCCCAACCCCAAAATGAGGACAAGAAAAAATTAGCTGATGAATATCAATTAGCGAAAATAATACTTTTCTTAAAATTAGTTTGTGAACCTTATGACCCTATCATAATAACATGAAAGAAACGCACGGGCATTCAGTCCCAGTATGTCCTGTTTTTGATCGTCGAGGTTAGGCAGGGCATGTCCAAGAAGGTAACATGTTCTACCTAAGGCCCCAAGTTAATTCTTTGTCCCCGACTGCCCCCCACCCCCATGTGCTGTTTCGCAGATACTGCTATCTTTTATTATTATCTTTCTGGTAATGAAACCACTGGACCCTTTAAAAGTGACTTGCACTGTGACACGAAGGCCTGAGGCTACCTGTGTAGAGAAGATGTTGAAGAACTGTCAGTTTTAGATGTGGGAGAAAAACCCCAAATAGGGAAAACCCATGAAATCAGATAGGGACTGAAAACCCAATCCACATGCAAGGCTCCAGTCTGGGATTCGAACTGGGGTCACAGAGGTGAAAGGCAGGGAAAGAAACCACTGAGCCAACCTGAATGCCTTGAAATTGATGAATGGCAAATGGCAGTCACATGTCGTCACCGTTTTCACAAACAGCCACTTATCTTTAAATCCCATGTTCATAGAGGCGATTTTTCGTTTTCACGAACAGCCACTTATCTTTAATTAATATTTAATCATATTTTAGCATTTTTCCATATAAAAAATATGATTTTATAGGTACGAATATGTACTTGAGTATCATTTAACATCGCATTGATGAAAAATAGTACTGATTTTATGTGAAATGACGTTTTAAACGCAAACAAAACTTCAACGTTGATTATCTCAAAAACGTTATTCTCCCGCACATAAAGATAAGTGGCTGTTCGTGAAAACGGTGACGATGTGACCTCTCAAGGAGCAAACAAGATTGCAAACAAAATTATTTGCCGCCTGAAAGGTCCCATGTGATCGCCGAATTCATTCATCAATTTCAAGATTGCGGTATCCATGAGACTGCTTATGGAAAATGTCTATGGTTATGTCATTGGAGTCAGTATTCAATGCCTCTTGACCACATCAAATCATGTGACTATGCCTGATTAGGGAGGGCACTTGGCTTCAGCTGCGTAGCCAAGGGTGGGGGGCCCGGGGGGGGGGGGAGGCCCGGGGGGGGGGGGGTGGCCCGGGGGGGGGGGGGAAGTGCACCCCCACAAATTTCCAGGCCCCCCCCCTCCCCGGGTTCCCCCCATGGAAAAATGAAGTTACATGTAATTCATTTAAAAGGCTGCTGCTTGGCTTACGTTCATACCTAGGTTCTAATCCCTGAGGCTTGAATTCGCCCAGTGCCAAATGGAGTGTTGGGTACCCAATCACCACAAACCCATTTTGATGCTGAAATTACTTCAGTAAACACCACTAGTTTGCTTGGTGATTACAGGTGTATAATGATGCAAGATGGACTGGTCAATAATAACTTGGAAACTTCACCCCCCCAAAAAAAACCATAACCGGCCAAAACATGCAGGAAGAATAAACGGAAAGAATTCTGGTGTACGACTTACCAGTGCAGAACATCCAACTCCAGTTGACAACACGATACGTTTATCTTGCATGATTCAGAATCACTAATTTGTAATGCGCGCTTCGTTGGTGTGCCATTTTCTTACATTTAGTACAACGCGGCGGGTAGTCTCAAGCTGAAAACGTGGTCTATAATGAGTGTCACGGTAATGTTTCGCACATACCCCGTTGTAAACAGCTTTTGTTTGAGTAAATTACTAGAATAAAGTCCTCATTTGTAGCAATTATCTACCACTTGTCACTCTTCGACGGCAGAATTAAAAAGTGTGTACCTAATTTTATTAATTTCATAAGATTTGTGTGTACTGAAGTCTAGGTACCGATCTATCCACTGCGCCGGGTGTAGTTACGTCATCCAAGGAAACCGGGAACCCGTGACGTATGTGTGGAATGTATTTGACGTCATGGAGCCAGGATTTGAGAAATACGCATAATGTGTATTCAAATTCAATACAAAATTTGTTTGAAAGCACGCAGACAACATTGGAAATTGTCAAAGACCAGCATCCGCACTTTGTGTAAACCCATTATACATTATAACTAACCTGTGAAAGTCTGAGCTCAGTCGGTCATCGGAGTAACAAGAAAATGTGGACAAAAATTGTATGTTTTCACTGTTTTCAACTATTTGACTCGCGTGATCAAAACTAACTGTTTTACCCTTTTCTTAAAAACTATAGCATTCCATGCAAACTATTTCATGGGATGTTGTGCATCGTGACCACCTTTGTACTACGTCAGTTATGTGTAAATATGTGAGCATAGATATTTTCAATCTTACCGTTAAATCAGGGCTTGAGTTTACACTGGCCCGCAGGCCAGAGGCCAGTGATTTTAGTGTTGGGCCAGTAAACTCAAGACCAGACAAGTCCGGCAGTCATGTGTTTTTCAATTGAATATCAATACCTCGTTGTGTAATATCTCGAACAGAAACAAGTTGTACTAAATACCCATAAAGACAAAATGAGATCAATCTTCTCTCAGATGTCTTAGTTGTTAGTGCTTGTTAAAAGAAAAGGAGAAAAAATGCTGGTTAAACTGTCAACTGTGTCAGGAAGATTTGTACTCATTTTGATTCTGGTCTTGTACAAACATTTCTGGTCCAGTAAAAATGTTGAGCTACAAGTCCTGCAGTCTTGTGGATTCCCACCCCCACCCAAAATTCGAGCCCTGCCATTGTTTGTGACCTACCCTTCAAATGCTATTTCACAAAAAACATGACAACCTAAACTGATGAAGTTTCCATTCAGATTGGAGGATTCTTGTGACTGTATCGCACCGTTAAGGTGAAATTTTACACAAAAAAAAAAAAAAAAAAATGGAAACTAAAGGTAAGAAAGGTTAGCAAATCCCGGATGGAATTATGAAGACATAACATTTTAAACCAAACCGTGTACTGACTAATGAGGCTTGTTCATCATCAAATCCCAATGGAGCCTCGGTGGTTTCATTTTCCGAGTTGGGACTTCATTCGTAAAGATTCCTCCAACGTCAGTGGCGGTACATGGTGTTACAAAAGCCGTCCCAACATATAAAACAGCGCTCGGTGAAAGGTGACACCGTGCGAAGCCGACGAGTGACCGATGGAGCAGAACGCGACTGCGCCGTGCAACGCCGCTGATTACCCGGCGATTGCTCGCCGATAATCACGGCGAGGGGGTAATTCATCAACGTAAGTGATTTTGATACACCAGTGTTCGGTAATAGATGCGTTTACCACCCCGCAAATTGGCTCAAGATATGTCATGTCGCCAGGCTAGAGTATTATTAGCTGGGCTTTGTTTAAGTTCATGGGTTGGTGGTTAAGACTATAGAAGTAGACGAGCGGGGTTTGCGCTCACGTTAATGAAGAGTTTATTTTGCATCAAACGGCTTAGTCAGCTGTTTAATTTCTCTACGGAGATCATTATCAGATCTGGGAGGCAGAGGATATGGTTCGTAAAAACTATCAATGTTCATGGGTGTAATTACGCAAATTGACAGCTCCCTTTTTGATTTTGATTTTCATCGGGAGGGTGGATAAGTAAACCTTGAAAGTGTAGCCACAGATTGGGCTGGATGAGGAGAATGTTAGGGTTGCAAACCAAGGGGGCAGAAATTAGGTATGAAAGCGAGGGGGCGGGATGTCAAGCTGGGATTGGAAAATGCCCTATCGAAGGCACACAAGCCCAAAATGCTCCGTTACACGGGAACATAATGCATGGGAGACGAGGCAAAAGAGATTGTTGTAATCGAGTTTATGTGGGTTCACTCCGCGTATTTTAGGGTATCGGCAATTGGGTTTCCGCTCACAAAGCGAATTTCACAGCTCACAGTTTCCCCCCTTTTTGTTTTGGCTGCCAACAGTTGGACTTCTACCTTGTATAATCATGGAGGGTTCATCAAGTCAGCGAGGAATTACAATGCGAATAACGAGACAGAAAGTATTGTTATTAAAGTGCGCTTTCTTGTAAGCACACAATTCACTGTCAGTCAGCCAGTGTAGTTAATTGACTGTCAATGACAGACATTTCTACAGTCTGCGATTTTAGGGGTGTTGATGTTTATAATCGAAGACAATAACACACAAGTACATGTCACCATATCATCACATCTTGACATCATACTCAATTCGTTTTTAATAACATTAAATTTATCCTATTTACAGTTTTCGTAGTACTCTATTTTACAGACATTTAAAACTCTGGTGCTTTTTTTTTTATATACACACAATAATACACCTTCTTTCTATACATTAAATACACTGTAATTGTTTGTAATTAATTTGAGTTCATATTTATGACAACTATTTTTACAAAAAGGGTATGTGGTTCAGTAACAAGGGCCAGTAATACTGTGGGTCGGTAATAAGGTCCTATGCTTCAAGACTGCACAAATATGAAATTCGACAACAGCCATGGAATGTACCAGACTGTTACGAGGAAAGCTACCGTATACTGAAAAAAAAAATATTTAAATGCGGACAATGTTATCATTCTCAAAAAAAAATACTGATATTTTTCAGTTGGAGTACACTCTAAAAACTCTTGGTTCAGACTCATTTCTAGGTCAAGCTGACCCTGAAACTGATTAAAAAAACAACAACAACATTAGTTTTGACTGGTATTCTGTGTCGGTTTGACACAGATACCGGGTCATACTGACCCAGAAGTGGGTTTAGCCCCCGTGACCCGGAATCTGGGTCAATTCTGACCCGGGAGTTTTAGAGTATATAAGACCACTTTCCTGTAGCTGCATTATGCAAAATTGTATAAGCTTAACTCTTTAAAAGCTTAAAACTGTATGTTTCTACTGACAAGTAATCAAGCTAGTGCAGCCGTTAGGTCTACCGCTAAAACAAGATGGGCATGGGGGTAACGTCGGCACTATCTTAACATGCCTTATTTCTGTATTGTAGACAGGTTTTACCATGGTTGTCTAATTCAGACTTACTTAAAATAGTTTACTGTGATTTGAGTCGAAGCTTGAGGAAAACTCATTCATTCCACAAGTCCAGTCAGTAAATTATGATACTGGTAATTAGCATAACAGCTTGAATGTGAAAATGTGCAAGTTTCATAATGTGCCTTGCGGGCTTACTTCAAAGGATTCGTGTGTTACGCACCATAATGTCCGACAGGGACCATCATGTCCGACAATAAAATATTAAGCCATTGTGTCCGACAAACCATTATGTCCGACCCATTATGTCCGACAAACCATTATATCCGACCCATTATGTCTGACAAAACATTATATCCGAGACAATGTGTCCGACAAACCAATGTCCGACCCATTGTGTCCAACAAACCATTATGTCCGACCCATTATGTCTGTCAAACCATAATGTCCGACACAATGTGTCCGTCGGACACAATGGGTCTGATATAATCGTTGAATCGTCTGACATACTTATTACTAGTCCATGCCGGACGTAATGGCGCGCAACATACACGCAGGCTTCGTCGATATGGGCTACCCTGCATATACAGTTTGACAGAACTGATTGATTGACACGTTTTTAAAAATATTTTTCTATAGGCCCCCTATATATCTATTTTTTTTATATTATTAACGAAGGGCAAGGTGAAGTGAACGGCATCGTGCACATTCTTCAGAAGTTTGTGGCAGCACTCAATCATGCTCAATATCCCAAAAGAATGGTTTCACAAAGGTCGGTTGTGTATCAACTCAACATAGGATAGGAAGATCACATCTGTACGGATCCAAAAGGTATGTTTAAAAGATGATGTTTTACATGTTTTTACCCGTTGACCTCTCGGGGATTGTAGGCCCTTCGTGCAAAGTTTGAGCTTCTGCTTCTCATGCCCATGAAGACTACAACTAAGGGCAAAACACTGACATCTTCATACTAGCTGTAGAAAAACAACCCATGAAGGATTCAGGATTCAGATACGACCGTGTGGGTTCTTTTGGAAAGATACAACAATCCGTGTTTGTTCCCACGTTTTTTAAAAACAAAACTAAAACATTTCGTTTGATTAAAAAACGATAATTTATGTACCGATGTTTACATGAAGAGATATTCAAAAAATTCATTTAGGGTCGATTCGAATGTATACTTTGGGCCTTTTTCAAATTACACCAGTTCTCAAACAAATAAAGTCACTTTTTTGTTAATTTCAAATTAGTCCAACTAAAATGAAAGGCTGTTTGGACATTTGAAGGGTTGTTACCACAAGGTTTGTGTCAAGTTTGCGTGAAGTACCAGTTCGTTTAGCGTGGGTTGGGGTTAAGTAATTACCAATTGTGTAAATGAATTAAACATCATTTGATTTGACTCGTTTTTTTTTACGAGCCTGCACTTTGGTTTACCTCATTATCAAATAGTCCACCACCAAACACAATTATTAAGGACTCATAGTTTGATAAAATGGTTCTAGATTAGGCAAAAAAAAAAAAAATAAAAAAAATATTGAGTTGCTCTCCAGTGAAAATATTTGAAGGGGTCGGTCGGTCGGGATTTTTCTTCCCCATTTTTTTTCTCTTTGACTGTCATTTTAAGGTTGAAATGTAGTGGAACTGACACCACATACCATGTTTTCATGTTGTAAAACTAAACATTGGAAAGATCCACCAGACTGATTCGGGATACTTTTCTGATAAACCTCTCACTATTCATTGACACAGCGAATTCGTCCATTTTGCATGCAATGCTAGGCTCAACATGTTATGGGCCATTCGATTTTAAAACGTGTAGATTGAGTCATGGATAAATGGGAAGTTGGTTCACAAAATCGTATTAGGCCTATGTTTTTACATGTGACTTAATTTTTGATACTGTGTACGCGTTAACAGCACACAAACACACGTAAAATGTCGCTCTTGCATATTTACTTTCACTCAGGGATATTATACACAGAATTTCATTTAATTTAATATGAATGACCAACCCCCCCCCCCCAAAAAAAAAAAAAAAAAAAACCGACCCGAAATGTCAGCACCTTTGGGTCGGTCGGTGGAGGGCAACTCAACCTTCTTTTTTTTTAGGCCTTTGAAATGAAAATTGGTGACTACTCAATCGCAACAAACGTGACTTGGCAGTCGATCATCAGAACTAACGGTTGAACGGATACGTAAGAGGGGTGAAGGCCGAGACGCAGCCATCCACTGGCGAGGGAGAAAGCCCGGGATGTCCCGCGCCGATCAGCGAGGACGGCCCGGTGGCTGGTGCCGGGGAGCCACAGGGCTTCAAGAGAGTCGCGCCTGGTGAGGTAGGGATGTCTTTCGTAGCTGCTTCCTTGTCACGACGCTCGCGGGCTCGCCGATTCTGAAACCAGATTTTGACCTGGAGATACAAAAAAAAAAAAAAAGAGGAAAAGAAAGCCTTGCGTTACACGTTTGACGGGAAAAGGCTTGGGGAAAAAACAGCCAGACATAACAAAATGACAAATACATGAATGTAAAATGATAATTCATCGTCCCATGTTATTTTCAGGCAGCCCCCTCTGACCCCGTCAGGGTATGCCAGTATCCCGAAAGATAACGAGCAACTTAACATTTTGTTTGAAAAGGTTTTAAAACATGCAAGACATTTTATTTGTATTCTTGAATTCCTGTTTTGACCTAGGCCTATCATGATTCAGAGAAATTTGAATCGTTTCTCTGCACGCTAAATACTACTTTGTTTGTTTATTACCCCTTATACTGCTCGTTATTCCATATTGTATTTTGTTACCGGAAACACACAAGAAGTTAAGCAGTTGTGGAGAGCTTTGTTTATGCACCGTTATAAATGTTTCAAGTAGGGCAGGCCTTGGGTGTGTTGTTGTCAGTGTTAGTATTTTATCCTATGAAGCAAATGTAAAATGCTGCTCAACATCGTGTACAATAGAGAGAAAAAAACGAGCATAGTGTTTTTAGGATTTTCCCTGTTCCTGATATCATGCAATATCTGAATAAGATACATTTTTTCTAACCCAAACGCGGGACAAAGAACCCTCCTCACTAAACCAAACCCCAATATCACTAACCCAAAACCTATCCCTAACCCTAACTAGCTAAACCGTAGACCAACACAGAACCCTTATGACCCTTTATAACCATGATCCGAACCCTAACGTCCCCTTAGCCCAGCCTGAACCCTAACCCATCCCTAACGCAAAAACCTAACATTAAACCTAACCCTAACCCTTATCTAACCCATTCCCTAAATCTAACTCTATAGCCTAACCCAACCCCGACCCTACCCCAACCTAACCCCACCCTTATCACTAACCCTAAGTCTTAACTATAAACATATAAAAGAAAACACTAAACCGGTGTAATGGCTTCGTTACGATAGCGAGATGGGGAGGCAGGAGTAGTCTTCTGAACTCAATTTCAGGTTTGGTCGATCCGAAAATAATAAATCTAAACTGCACGTTTTCTCATGCATTTTTGTTCTAACCCTGTCGCCAGCCTTACTTTAACCGTAACCTCTAAATCCTCGCCCTTTAAAATAAACACTTAACCAGTGCCCCAAGTCAATACCTTTGTTATTTATGATAGTGAATATTGTATAATTGAGAGGTATAGGGGAAGTCTTGTAAACCAAACTTCAAGTTTGAAAGCGTATCTCATGATTAGACGGCACAGACTCGTTGGTTATCCATTACACCGCTTTGCGGTGACAGCGCCATATTACAAATAAACATGAAACAAACAACTGCTATAATATGTCGGGGGTAATAATCGGTGAGGTATAAGCAAGCCGTCTCGGCTATCCTCAGTACCATACGCATCGTGTCTGTTCTGTGGATATTTCCCACATCTATACCGTAGCCGGGGTTGGTTTTGGAGTGGGTTATTTTGCGCCGCTGACCGGCGACGCGATTCCCCCCGCACCGCTAACTTGTTTATGACATGTCCAGTGAACTGAGAGGGTGCCCGTAAGCTGATCGCTTGTGCACTTTTCTTTCGGGTAAATCACTGAAATTCGTAGAAAGTACAAACAGTTGACCTTTGGCTTATGTTTTGGGAGACTATTCGTTATTTCACCTAACTAAACACATTGTATTCTACAGTTCCCTATATCATTCTCCTTTTTCTTTGATTATGCTACATCGAAGCAGCACATTATAAATGCACGCGGAGCATGCTTCATATGCTTTCTGTTTGAAACGTCTAAATCTATGTTATTGTTGGATGGTATTGTTATTTTGATGTTTGATGGTTTTTCTTCGACGACATTATCGAAAGTAACAAAGTCAATGGTTCTCTTTTGTGAAAACGGTTTGAACAAATTCATAAAATAAAATATTAAAAAAAATACCCCGCCATGTGTC
The DNA here is from genome assembly GCA_911728455.2 of Marthasterias glacialis. Taxonomy (NCBI): domain Eukaryota; kingdom Metazoa; phylum Echinodermata; class Asteroidea; order Forcipulatida; family Asteriidae; genus Marthasterias; species Marthasterias glacialis. Next base: position 26,669,332 of record OU452219.1, on the reverse strand, counting down.
TTAAATTGCTACCATTAACAATAGTATAAGTTTTAATTTAAGAAGCGAGATCAATGTGTAACGTAAGTCAACATTGTGATACCATACACAAATTGCAAGTTAGTGTAAATTTACCACCGTGAAAGTTGTAGTATGTTATTTTGACTCAACAAGAAGATAGACCATAAAAAGAAACACGACATGACGGGTACATTTTGTTCCAAACCAAAGTATCCAACATTCAATCAAATAGACTCATTAAAACACCTCGTTAAGTTCATGTCATCACTAATTAGTCTTTCCCACAACCCTTGGTAATATTTATAATAACATTAGCCCAGATTAATTATGCATGGGTCAGCCCAGGAGGTCAAATATTTCAATCGATTGAAATTCGTCTTGTCGATTTTATTCCATTAATTATCAGGTATGTATAGTCGTTTATAGATACGCAGCAGGGAAATGAACAACGAAAACGAAGGCAAGAAAGTAATTGACATCGTTTTTTTTTTTTGACAAGTTTTGCGTTCACCGGTGATGAGCCGGGGTATGACGGCGGGGTAAGACGGCATTCGTTCCCGGCGACGTCGCGGTGAGAGGGCCGCTCTTCCCCCTCGGGGTTCGATCTTTGTTTGTCTGCTGCTGTACCAGTGTCACCGGAGCACCCCCAGCCGTCGGGTCCGCGTCTAATGACTGTTCAATGAAGTGAAATAACGAGTTAACTTTGGGTGGTGTCCCCAGGGCAAATGTGTGGCTTTGCCTGAAATGAGACTGCTCTTATTAGCTTCGAGCAGAGTTACAATGCGCACCAAGTAATGCGTAAGCTGTATTGTTGTTGACGTTTTGTTTACATAAGAAAACATTGTAACAACAATTTTGTCCTTATTCTTTGTAGGCTAACATAACTTGACAACGTGCAGCATAATAATCGCAGTAAATACTTGACATGTCTTCCCTTCAGAAAAGCAAACTTGTGCTGCGGCGTGTCTGACAGTTGTAAAATTGTTGTTGATTGTTGACACGGTTGAGACTTTTCTTTTTCAGGGAAAACAATCACTTAAAACTATTTCATATTAATCCTTAATAAAAAGTGTATAACAACGAGCAGCGCCGTAACTAGTGTAAATTTTAGGGGGCACAAGG